>QYAH01000379.1:0-34893 GCA_003988945.1 Chaetoscypha palmicola | reverse complement strand
GGGGGGGTTGTAGTGGGGCTACAAGTGGTTGTAGCCCCACCACAACCCCCCCTGCGAAATCATGATCAAACACTGAAAACTGGGTACCCGCTAAACTCATATAGGAATGTTCTACAACCTCAAAAGTTGATGCAAAAACCCTCTAATGGGAAGCGGGGTTTGATAGAGTACTGTACACCGGGCACGTTGGGCACGTTAGGTTTGGGATGATAACGGGGAAGGGGAAGGGGAAGGGGGAAGGGACGAGTTAAAGGCTTATTTTGCTAGATTCTTGCTAGGGAACGAGTACGTATACGAGTACTCTGTATAAAAGCACTTGTGGATGCGGCGGGATGATATTAAAGTTAAGTTACTATAGGAGCGCAATCAACCTAAGAAATAATCTAGCGTACGGAGTAATTTGTATTCTACAAACGCCACAAATTCAGAAGACTTTGTACGGAGTATACTTCGTACAGTACATCCTTCTCGAACTCCCAAAGGAAGCCCCATCAACCGATTTCACTAAACATCCCTCCCAACTCCGGGACCCCATCCGAAATTAAACTATACTCTTCTACGGAGGACGCGGCCACAAGTCTTGCAATGCCAAGATTTATACGCCACAAGGCGCCACACGACTAGGGTGTCCCATAGCAACGGCCTTCAGCGTACGAGCCCTCTAAAGCTCAGAGGACCTAGGGGAGCTAATCAGCGTCTTTCCGTTGCTAGGTGAGCTCCCTGCCAGTTAAGCGAGCTTGGCTTATATCCTTGGCGTTGCAAGACTTGTGGCCGCGTCCTCCGTACCAAATTCTGGGTTTCTCCTTATCATATATCAAAATCCCTCCCATCGCTTCTCCCTAACCCATCCCCATGTACTGTACTGTATATCGCTCGCTCGCTACCAACCCACAACCCCTACCTCCTACCCGCTGAAGAAAAGATATTTGGTAACGGCATGCGATGTCCTAAATAGGGGGGAAGAGACAATCGGAGCGTGTTGCCGATGGTTGGATTTAGATGGGAGGAGGTCTGAGGGCCGCGGAAGGGGAGGTGGCGACCCGTGAGGGGAGTAAGTGCCGGTGGGTGGTTGGGAGGGGGATGATGGAATTGATGGGAGATGTAGAGGAGAGAATTGATTTACTTCGTACGTGGGTGGTAAAAACTACAGTATGTGTGATGGAAATGATAGAGCGCTCAGCGAGTGCTCAGCGCAACCACGCGCGCTGAAGATATCATAAGCCAGGCGAAGGCAGGTAAAGCACATCGGGTGTCTTCGCACTACCACACCTCTCCACCAGGTCTTTTACATCAAACTCCCACGGATTCTACAGTATTTAAACGGCCCTACCGTACCTGCATCACGGTTCTACATTATTTATCCGCGCAGCAAGCTGAGCGGTAAAATACATACAAAGTAAGAAAACGATATCGCATGCGTAAGCGCGGCACCTTCTAGCGTCATAGGCTAGAAGTTCTATGCATACTGCCCCTTGTCTACGGTACGAAGTACTGTACTTCTACATGACTAAAGGGGAAGAAATACCTCGGAAGAGCGGAGAGGGGGTGGGATCCTGGTTTGTCGCGTGGAAGTTCGAAGGGGGTGGGGTGGGGCGAGGGCGAGACGAGGCGAGGGGAGGGTGGTGTGTAAATATATACGTAGTACTACGTATATGTAATTAATTGTAAGGAATTATATAGAGAACGTACTATACTATACAGTTCAGTATAGTATAGTAATAAGTATACTACCGGTATCTATCGCTCGCGCATTCACATCCCGACATTATATCACGGCAAATTTCGCTGAAATTCTCGTCATCTCCTTGCGAAACCAGGAAACAAGCGCGTTACCGAAGGAGGGCCGAATAATGGACGAATTATACCTGTCTTCGGCGCGCCCAATCATGACTTGCTTAATTCTCCACCTCCGCGTGTCTGGACTGCTCGGATTGCTGGACTCGGGGATAAATATGAATTTGCTTAGAGGGGTTCGCCCTACGACGAGTGGAAACACTGCGCGAATTAAAAAATTCATACTTCGTAAATGTAAGAGGTGTGGGATTTTGTGGGTTATGAGATGATAGTGACACGGTGACTGCTGTACGTACCGTGTAGTATAGTAAGTCTAGATGATTCTTTAGGATGGAGATTTTACAAAAAGATGGGGTTTGGGTTTTGGGTGCCTAATACTTCGTACGTGAATGTGGAAAGTAGTTTTTCCGCGTGTCTCTCATGTGAAAGATACAGTACTTACCGCTAGATACTTAGGTACAAAGATACACCGAAACTACGCGGACCTCTTACGAAGTATGTCCCCTTTTCCGCCCGCGCGTTCTTTTCCCGAACGCGAGGGCACACGAGACGAAACGAGGTAATGAGGCTACCAGATCTTCATATCACGAGGCTGCCAACACAACAACATCTCGATCCCTTACGCGACAATCTAAAGTCGAAGGATTTCATAGTAGCAGATGACCTGAAATCCTCCCTTCCGAGCGCTTGGATAAGGCAAAAGCAAGAATTCTAACCTGCTATACGCCAGCACCAGCGAGCACTAACAAATGCAAAGCAAAGCAAAGCAAATGATCGCACCTCCGCGACGGACTCAGCGCTCTGCTCTGCTTTGCGCGCAGAGCAGATGACCCCAAATCCGCGACATCAATTCCAGTTCCAACACTTCGGCATAAGGGACCGCACTTCCCCTCGACTAAAAATCCGCCCGTGATCATCTTGTGAACTCTCTACTCTGTTAAACATACGTGCTTTGTCGCATCCTTTTGCCATTACTTTGCCTTTGCGCTGGCTGCTAAACTTAGACGCTTCGCACAACCGACCACATGATATACCAACCCTCCCGTCTGCCTTGTGGGCGGCTGGTAAAGCAAGGCAAAGCTTCTGAACTCTGGTTACGAGCTGTACAAAGGGTATGATTGTCGAGATCTTCGGCGTCACCTGCCTGTCTACTTACCCAACTCACCTCTTTGACATACGCACCTACGTCCGTACCCTGCCATTCTGTAGTACGACCCCCAAACCGCCCGGCGTAACCCATCTATCCAACGCACTGTACACTGAAGCGTGTACCGAGATAATTACCCCTCTAGCACCTGGAATACTTCCCTCCGTGCTTTTCACAGTTGCGATTTTCATCTTACCACCGCTGCCACTATCACACAGCATAATACAACACCACGCCGCACGTTTTAGTATTTCGCAGTCTCCCCGTTCGGGCATACAAGCAAGGAAGCAAGCGACTACAAAAGGAAGGTCACGTTCGGTCTCTGAATCCTTCGCATCTACGGAGTAACCTCCCTTCCGTACCCAACCAAGCACCCACAAGCACGAAAAATGAAACGACAAGAAATGGAAAAGAAATCCTCCAATTAGGGAATTAAGAAATCGCCGAAAGGTACTGTACTGTAGACAGATTGATAGGCAGGCGGGTGGCGGGAGGCAGTAGGCGCTTTCATTAATTAACTAATTAATTAATTAATAGGGAATTAACAGAAAAGAGGCAAAGCAGAAGCTCAATTTATAAGATACCCTAGGAGAAGAATAAGATACCTTAGGAGAAGAATTGAGAAGGCTTTCCATGTGCGCAGGGCAGCTCGCAAAGTAAAGTTCCTCGGTACTCTGTACTGTACATACATTACCTATGTAGGCAGGCGCAAGTACAGTACAGTAACAGTAACAGTACTCTAGTCCCATCTCCTAGGTCTAGGTTCATAGTACAATCACTCAAGATTGGATTTCCCTCTCCCTACCTCCCAGTCCCAAGGTTTAGTCCTTGCCAAATCCATAACATCTCTATCCCAAAGTCCCTGCCCCCCACGCACCCACGTGCCCGCCATGCTCGCTCCCCCCACTACTATCGATAACCATCTCTGATTGTACAGCAAGAGCGCCTTCCCTTTCCGTCCCTCACCGCGGCCGTATTCTACAATTGGAACTTATCACGACGGATTACGGAGTTGACATGGGAAGAGGGTTTTAAGCCGAGTGAAAGAGAAAAAAAAAGGGTTCTAGAACAAACAGGAAGGAGTTGTTCTAGAAGGTAGAAAAGACTTCTTATCTCGGAGAATAAAATAAAGAAAAATAAACTGGTGGGGGAGGGCGGAGGAGGCGGGTGGTATAGAATAGGTTATGGATTTTGTAGAAATTTTCTCGTTGGCTACTTGAATATTTCGTCTACGTTTTGCTTACATCGAACGCGACAGAGGTGATCCGAAGGAAGAATCGGGAGAGAAATGCGCGCGGTTTGCGAGTTCGACGATAGGATAGGTATCACTTGCTTTACCTACTGTCGCATAGTACTCGATACAGGATTGCAAAGAAGCCCTTCTAAAGCTATTCGCTCGCTGTGTTTTATTCGAAGCCTTGTTAATTAACATGTGAGCGAATGCTAATTACACATCTCCAATAATACCTACCGACCAACTTCTTTGTCATGTCTCCTTTCACGTGCGTCATTCTTTGCACGCATTCTTCACATTCCACACGGAGAAGTCTCCGCCAAATATCAACATCGATATCTTAGACAGCCCTGTGCGCGCTCCATACACCCTCAGCTGAAGCCCGACTGCGTTCTCACAATCAATTGGTCGCTGTGTTTTCCCCAACATTCCTCATCTCCACACACCACCACATCTCAAATCTCATCTACTGTATCACTCATCATTCCTCGCAAATCTCGACGTCTCAGCCTCGACGGGGAAGCAAACGTTCCACCCGGCTGAAAGTCTCGGTACGTTTGTGTGACGTCTACCCGAAACTCGGGATGTCGGGGGAGGGTCTCGGGAGGAGAGTGTTGGTGGAGGTATGGAGCTGAGGAAGACTTGGGAGGGAGGTTATTGGAGCTGAGGAAGACTCGATTTGTGGAATAGTGTGGAGATCGAGGATGTGGATGGGATGGCGAAAGCAATTATAGGGGTTGACAGGATTATTTCGGGTTGCTGGATTGGGTAGTATGTAGTATGGGAAAGATGATAGATGGGACGGCATGATGTGTGCTATTATTAAGGAAGATAGAGTGTAGTGAGCAGGTAAGGTAGAGGATTTGTTCATGATGCAAGTAAGGTATGTAACACACAAATCCCGTCAGACCACCAATGAATAATATGTCTTCGTTCTCAATACTTAAGTAACAATAACAAATAAAATCGATCGACATTCCCTATAAAGCAATCTCCATCTCAGTTATGTTCTAGACACCCACTCAATCCATCCCTCCCTTCGCCTTCCCCACAAGACATCTCCAAGACATCTCCATCTCTCCAATCTCTCCACTTCTCCATCTCTCCACAAGATCTGCACTACCGGATCCAGCAGTGCCAGTCTCAGATCCTCGGAGCTGTCTCCGTAGGCAACACCAAGGGTTCAGAATGTTCCAGATCTAAATATGCATGTGCGGCCGGAGTCTAGACTTGAGGTGAGGTGGGTGAACAAAGAAATATGAAAGAAATGACGCACGTGAGGTACGGGGCGGACATTGGACAAAGAGTTTGAGATTTGGCTTGATGGACGTAAGGAGATGTGTGTATTTTGAGAGTATGAAAGAGTTGAGTAGGGGTCTTGGGGAGTGCCGATGCGTGTGTGGTTGATAGCTATAGAGTTCAGTCCTGAAGACAAAAGAAATATAGCAAGTAATTAAACTTGATCTAACCTTAAGGGTAAGTGGGATTTTAGGTTAGGATAGATATGATAGCTGGATGAAAATTACGGGGTCTTCCAATTTCGTCTCTAGGAGAAACGAACCAACTTTTGGATATCAGGCTGTGATTGTGGAAATAAGAGGTTTTAAGGCTATCACTATCTCGTAGTTGTTAACTACGCTAGACGTCTCTATCAATCTTACACATCTATTCCCTCAACAATCCATCATCCACCACCTCAAATCCAAACCTAACTTCCCTTCTTATTCCCCCCACCAACTCGTCTGTACTTCCTCTTATCCTTCCTACTCATCCTTACCCGATCTCTCGTCCCCTTCCCACCCTCCCAGAACCCCCCTCCTCGCTTGCCAACCAACACACCATGACAAACCGCACAATCCTCCGGCCGATAATTGCCCTCCCTGGAGCACCACCCACAGATCATACGATTAGCCCATTCGTTCAGGTGGTCCTCTGTCTCATCGTGACAGCGATCGCACGCGTAGACTTTGGAGCAGCAGGAGAAGCGGAACCAGCGGTAGGATTTGGTGTAGTGGCGACAGCGGCCGCGTTTGGGGAGGGGGGTGCCGGGGGTTAGGCCTAGAGTTTGTTAGGGAGGGAAGCTGTACATGAAAATTGAATAGTGGAATTTACCTAATACTTCTTTCCGTTTCCGCGGTCCAGCTGTTGGAGGTAACCGATCAATCGATGAGATCCTAAGGAATTTCGTCGCGGGGATTTTGAAGGTGAATTTCTGATGACATTCTCGACATACATTCGATGTGCTTTCGCCTTGGACAGAGATGATACCCGGTAGTGGATACGCTGTTGAGCATTGCGAGCAAGTTGGCAGGAAGGTGCTAGATACTATCAGTATAGCCAACATGCTATAGAAGGAGGGGAATTACCTAGGTAACATATCCACGACAAAACAGCCCTCCAAATCCAAAAATCCTGCTCTAACGGCATGAGCATGTATGAAATCCCGTCGAAAGCCAACAGTGAAAGAAGTGGCACATTTCTTGCAGCTTTCGGATCTGGTGACGCCGGTCTTGAGGGCTTTGATCTCGGTGGTGTCTTTACAGCGCTCGCATTTGACGGTGATGTTCAGGGAAGTTATCTCTAGTAATTCAACACCGTAGAGTTCGATGAAGGGGAAGGAGATTGCGGTTCCTCGTTCTGCGGGTTGGGCTGGTGGTTGTACTGGTTCTGATTGAATTTCTTGCTTGGTGCCAATTTTGCCATCAACACCGTCTTCTTCGTCAGTTTCGATATCGTCGCCGGAATCATAGGAGTAATCATAACCATCTGATTCAGATCCGGAAAGATCTTCTCGGCTTAGCATTGTCCATTCTGGAGGTCGCGTGATATACTGGATGTGACTTCGATCTGGATCTTGATGACCTTCGATCCCTTTTCCTTTATCGGCGATTGTTGATTCTTGATGCACCTGTGAACTTGGAAGAAGAGGTTCTTGTTTCTTCTCTTCTAGCGGAGTTTTTGCAAATATGTGCATATTCTGTGCAAGAGAATTCACATGACCCATCAGTGTCATCTCTTTCTGCTCAACTACCTTCAACTCGAATCCCCTCCCCACAGCTGTCGACTCAATTGGATCAACGCCCTCAAGCTGAATTCGACATGGTTCGAGTGGATAAAGAAGAGGGACGAATAATTGCACAGCCTTGACAGCTTGTATTGCCGTTGGAAGTTCTTTCCGCCTTCTTGGTTCGATGGGAAGGGTATAAGCGATGCCATCCCCTGACTTTTTGTATAGGGGGAGACGACTCATTCTCGCTTCCAACTGCCGAACCTCATTCTCGCGCCTTTGTAATGCATCGCTCTTCTCTTTTGCTGTGAAGGTCACAACCGGCCTTGATGGGAGTTCAATTGGCTTGCTGACTGATGACTGCATAGGCTGTGCATCCTCAGCCTTACCAGATACAGTGGCTGGTTCAACCAAACGCGCGGGGTGATGTACAAGATGCCTTGTGTCTTTATTGGGCACCAGTTTAATGGTATCTGCCTTGGGTGCAGACAAGAATGACTCTAGATTCCTGTCGAGCGCTTTCACCAATTCTAACAGTGTAGCGTCTGGTTTATCCTTTACCAAGCCGTCAAATCCGGACTCGACATTGAGAGCAAAGCCTCTAGGAATATCACGATTGCCCACTCTCAAGGAGGGTTTGGATTTTGGATAAGTTGATGGTACAGAGAGACTGCATTCTAATGCTGATATCTCGAAAGGGAAATCGGGATCTGATGGACGGAGGCTGAACTTGAACAAAGATGCACCATCTTGGTGCCTAGATTCCTTTGGTGAGAATCGTCTTCGTATTTGTCCAACTTGAAATTCCCGAGGATCTTGAGTTTGTGCTTGAGTGACGGGTTTGGACACGACACGTGAAGCAATTGGTTGAGTCAATGCCTGTTTTCGGTCGTGAACCAGAGGAGTGTTGCTTGTAGTGCGTGATGAACCCGAAGATTCCGGCATCTCTTGAGCCGTAACTCTAAGTAATGTGTTATCATCGTTGTGCAGAAACGAGCAATTCTTGCCCGCTCGACAGGTACCTATCAACCGAAATGATTAGCAAATATAAATGGAATGATCTTGTTAATCTTGAGACTCTATCGTTCATCCCACAATCACGTGGTGTAACTTTAGAAAATGATAAGGGTCTCTCTCATGACAAAAGCCACCATCGATAGTCTTCCCAACAACTCGTTCCTAGGACGTACGTATCAATGGTGTACCGGTTTACACGGTCTGGCTGAGCCAAAATCACGAGATTGCCAAAGCATGCTGCACAACACGCCTGTCCGCATGCGCCGACTATGCATAGGGGACGTTCCTCAACGAATAAAAATATTGAGTAGGAAAATCAAAAGAAATACCTGTGCTGCTAAAATATCGACAAACCCTGCTTTTCAGCGGCTGCTCTCCACCGCGTGAGGCGGAATCCAGTCCGAATGCAACTCCCTGGTGTTCTACTACCGCCACGTCACCGTGTTAGCGAGCAGATGACCCCACGACTTATGCAGAGGAGTACGAGAGTCAACATATCAAGAGGAGGATGAGAGGGCGGTGAGGGAGAGCTGCTGACCTGTGCGTGGCTTTGGCGTGAAAGACGTTGAGCTGGATGCCATGATGGTGGTTGTTGTTGTCGTGTTGATGTCCTAGTAGGGAGAAGATCGAGCGTCGGATAGGAGGAATAACGAAGCGAGACTGCAGTCGGGCGTACAACAAGTTCAGCGTGATGTGGTCGTGGCCAGGCGGAGAAATACAGAACTTTCTTATCGCAGCTTCGAGAAACGTTGCGAATGGGATTTGTAATTTATGAGAAGGAAAGCAAGAAGATAATTCCGGACTTCACCGTGAAGCAATTGAGATGATTCTTTCTCGTCTGTTGACCACAATATAAGTGGCGAATATGATAATATTCGAGATGAGTCTTGATGAGTCAACTAGTGTACCAAAATGGTTATTCGACTTCAACAACAATCGTGTCGCCCCTTCCTGTCACGTCCCTTTCCAGCCTTGTTTTCTGAGTCACTGAAGTCCCCAGTTCTCCGCACTTTCCACAAACCACAACACAACACCAGAGATTACCGAGAGATATCCCGGGTGGTCAGACAAGCTTATTCAGCTGTTATGCTTCCAAACTTTAGCAAATATTCATTGTTGTTATTATTATTATTATTATTTTAAATATTAAAATTGATTATTTTTATTTCAACGAATTTAATATTCCACATGGCTTAGCTCAGCTTGTGTTCTTGTGTCAAGCGTACAGCATTTCTCAGGGATGGCACGGAAGAGAGTCCGGGCTGTGCGCCAACAAGCACCGTGACGACGTCTTGCAGCGACTTGCCATATCTTGCTTCTCATCCAGACATCTTCTCTTGGATATCAACAACCATTACCCGGAACAAGAAGCGGTCTGCACGCCGTGTATCCTACTCTTCTTGTTTCTTTTCACCTTCCGGAATGAACTTTATCGCAAGCATAAAGTATCGTGCTAGTAGCCGTCACAGTAGTAGACTTTACATGGAAGAATGATTGGATCCTGAATGCATGTAGCCATGCAAATCTATGTTGGTGGCTTTCTGTTTTGATTCGAGCACGAGAAGACGCATGTCCTTTTGAGATTATTTTTGTTTCTGACGTTACTATACTGCTCCGCCATGCTCTCCTTCTCGGCGACCTTTCAGCTTTGTGCAACCAAGTGTTTTCTTCCCCGTGTGTACACGGGCAAGCGTTTCATGCGAGATGTGAAATAAGACCGGACTAAGATATCCCGTACAGAGAAGGAGGTGGATCTGTTTGTGATGAAGCTCGGAGCATTGTTGGTGGCTGAAGTTATTTCCAACTACCAACCCCTCGGGACTCTGACATTTGGATCCCCTTGTCTCGTGGGATTCATCTTGCACATCGACCATTCAGAGATTGGGTTTACCAATTCTATGTTTCAACACCTTTTGCTTTTCTTTCAACCCCAGAGTTATTTTGAGATTTATCGAAGCTTAAGCCCTACCGATATTCCAAGAACCGGATGTGTCTTCCCTGATCCGTTGGCTGTTTCGGCCTGTGTGACACTTCATCGGGATCTAATATCGGGATCGTTACACTTACTTATGTTTAAATATCCAGCGTTTGGAGCGGTAATGCAGTTTAATGACACTCTTGCAATTGCTTGGTTTCTTTTCAGGATTCTATTGACAAAATTGTTCTAGACCACCTTCTCGGCTACCTGCAGCTACCCTCCCGAGAAACGGGATGGCAGTTCTTTTGAAGGTACTTGAAGTAAGTTTGCAACTCTGCATCAGGAACCATGGAAAAATACAATACGCCCATCGAAATCCACCAATCCAGTAACGAAGCTGCAGATCAAATCGAAGAGGTCATCTCCCTAAATCTATCAAAATTTCATCTCAGCTCTAGTCCACCGGAGACAACTCCTCTCTCCGCGGACAGTGGCTTTCTACGTACGCAGCCAAGCCGCAAGCGTCGGCACTTTCCTGTAGCAAGGGTTGTATTAGAATCGAGAGGTCGAGAGGACAGATAGAGCGCTTAATCCTGATGCCCTTATCCATCATAATACTCTCCGCCGCAGAGTTCAGCATGGACGAACACATAGAACCGAAAAGTAAACATGCGCTATGATCATGCCTATCTCCCTCATCCTCCTCCCAGCGATCTTTCCGAACGTCCTTGCTACCAAAATTAGTCTTGCACAGGCGATACAGCGCTAATTACGTCCAAATTGATCCCTGACGCAAACGATCTTTACTTGAATGTCATCAAAATAACGACAGAATTGCTCGTAGAAACTCGAACAGCTAGGGAACATGTGCAATTCAACGTCACTTAAGCTCGTCAGTTCCGACGATTCCTCGTTCGCAGATAACCAAGCATCCTCGTCGAAGATCCAGTGCCGATCCATATAGTACGCAATAAGCTGCTTCTCCATATGTGAAGCGCAGCTCCGCGAGACGTCCAAGCCGATGATTCTGCAAAGGTCTTGTGCTTTCTTAGTCCATGTCCTGTTCAGAACGTCGCTCCTATAACCCTGTGAGTAGCCACTCATTGCACATATAACAGGATACCGCACTCCTCGATCAAGCCTTGCGAATGCCTTGACTTGATCATATTTCGTGGGCCCGATATCATAACTTGTGTCAGCTTTATAACAGCGAAGCAAGTTCAGCGATATCCTGCCAAAATACCCTTGATGGGTTTGAGATTGCGTCGCTCCATTGACAGAACCTCGGCCAATATTCTTTTGTCTCGTCAGGCAAGCTAATATTTGTTTCCGCTGCCTGTTCGTATCTGGACGTACCACGACTATGCCTTTTGCTCGAGTTATACGCTCTTCTTTGTTTCGCTCGGAATCGGCTGCTAGATCAGATGCTCCGAGGCCATTGGCATCCTCTGTATATACACTTGCATCATTGTCAATGAGGTATTGGTCAGCTTCACGACGTGCTTGTAGAGCAGCCTTCATTCATGCAGTTCTACCGTAATAGTTTTTTGGGTCAATAGCGACTCCCTTCTGCTCTAACCATTTCACGGTATTCTCCCCAAGAGCATTTAAGTATTACAAAAGAACCTAGATATCCATGTTCACTCAATCAATATGTTCAAAAGGTCAAAAGAACTCAACGAGTATCGCTAAGCAAGCGGTCTTATCACAGTGTAGCAGTAGGCTCTCAACAAATTCAAAGGACAACGACGATGCCATAAAAACTTTCGAAATTGATAAGCTAGGAGTGTTTAGGCCGTCTCTCCAATGCAACCAAAATGAAAAGCACAGAAAGATTCAACCGTTCGTAGATTTCATGTTGTGCTACTCGAAATACCTACCTCTGATTTACCCCGTTACAGGGAGTATCCTACGGCGTTGGGACAGACATTAGATCTCTTTTAATTCTTTCTAGTTCTGATCTAGTATCTTAGTATATAGAACTAACACATACTAGATTATCCCTAGAGTTTAAAGTAAGCTATATCTACTGTCTATTAGTATATAAAAAGGAATTCGATCCGTCTATGTGAATTTCAGTAGAAAGGTAAGTACCTAGTACTAACCATAGCATGAAGCCGTATGATAAAAAGATCTATGACAAACCTTAACGTCACATTGTGTTCACGTCATTCAGTCCTAAGCTCTCGATATCAAACCTAAATATAAATCTCGCTCATCATCCCTCGCCTATTCTAATCTCCTACTCATCCACCTCAAAAATCCACCGCCCTGAAATCCACTGCTTAGCGAAGAAGTGTTCGCGATCTTAACTCTAAACTCTAGCTCACTTAGGGCCGTCATAGTACGCGATTCACATCTCCCCCTTTCTACCGCTTAGATCAATTATGATCAAAGCTACGCCTTTACTTCTAAGTGGCCTTTCTCGATGATAGTTTCACTACTCTTTCAGCAGAGCCTCTGTAAAATTCCATATCAGAAGAGGGAGGGGTCATAGCTGATGAATCAGGATTCTCAGGCTTTCTCATGTCTACTTTGTTAGGGCTCTTTCAATATCATAGCTCGGCTATCATAAAACTGTATTCTATTGATGCTCGTAAAGAGTTGAGTTGAGTAGTAGGTACTACTTAACTCAACTTAAGGTAATTTATCAACTACTTAACTCAACTCAACTCTACTTATAAGTAGTTTGAGTTGAGTTGAGTAGTTGTGAGTAGCGCCATATACGTCATATCCGACTAATCAGATCGCTCGGATCTAGATAAGCGAGGCTGACTCGCTTTTTAGTAAGCTAAGGAATAGATTATCTAAAGATACTTTCGAAGAGATAATATATTTAAAAAGTTAGAGTATATATAAAGAGGCACTAGCACTCTCGGCTAGAATAAGCGAGGAAAACCTCTATATATATATACTCTAGGAGTTAATTATTTTGAGTAGTTTGTCAATTCACTGGCCACAATTTATGATTATCATTTACTACTTTTAGGGAGTTACGTGCCTAAAAGCGGATTTAGAGCATGTAGCTTCGTATCCACTTCTACGATCATTAATCATATACTTGGCTGAGTATAGACGTGGGTAAGTTTAGATAAAGCTATTCGTGTTTCACTAGTAGGCCTAAACCTAGCTCTACACCTCGATGTACGATATAACTAGTAGGCATGATTAAGCTACTAGTTTAAAAATACAAAATCGATCGAAGCTCCTCAAGTAGATCTTTCGTCAACTATCAATAATTTCGTCACTATGGTACTTTTGTGGCAATCAAATAATTAACGCTAGTTGAGAGTTATCGCATTAGAGCTCTATTTAGAGCATAGTCCTAGGAATAGTAGTATAGTATTCTCTCTTACCCACCGTCCTTCTCAGCATGTTAATAATCAAGTCGATGAAAGCGACACGAAGACCAACGACATCAGTAGTAATAAGTGTAAAGTACCCATCGTTCTCTTGCGTAAAGACTTACATAACCTAAAGAAATCCCATCCAAAGAGCTACACGATCTCGAAAGCGCACGACAGCGGAAGGATATACCACTGCTTCGAAATTACAAACCTCAGATCAAGATGGCAGATTGGGGAAGCGAGGAGGTAGTTATTTAAGAGAAGAAATAATAAAAGTAAATAGTAGACTTTACATCTATCTAAGGAATTACAAAATACTAGATAAGATTAAACTAGCTATTGATCTTCCTAATAAATACCTAATCTTCTCGAAAAATGGCATTGCTACAACTTAACATAAGAAAAGCTTAAAGGGGTTACTAAAGCACTCGCTTAGAATTAGTCCTATAGGTAAGTAATCGTTAGACGAGATGTACTGACGGCACTTAAACTGGTAGGCGACAAATGCTTGATAACAACTGAATCTGACCTGTGATGGATAATTATCTAGGTCTCTCGAATAGTTGATTGAGATGAGACGATCTGATTGAGAACGAGTAGAAAGGTACATACAGTACATCCCCCAGCGGCGTCGGCAGAGTCTCCAGATTTATCTAAAATGCATCACTTGTCATGATCACATTTCCAGTTTACAAAAATCACGCAAGTCACCCAGTGCACCAGAGAACAAGTCACATTTCAAATTAGAATTCCATTCCCACTCACGCACATCATCTTCGTCCAACAAGACCTCTCTCCCCATCTATAATTCAGGATCTTCAAAAAAAAAAGATTATCCCACGCAAACATTGTAATGACCAGTCTATATCTAAACGCCAATGCCACAAGCTGTCTCTCGATCACAGACTAAGGCCGCTTGAAAACAGGAAAAAAGCAGCTCTATAATGCACGATCCAAATGCATTTCTTTTCTCTAATCTTTGCACATGATTACAAACTTCCTTGTTCTGATATAGTGCTATTGGTGAACACAGAACGGAAGTGGGAATATGAAAATTAACTTTTTATGCATCGTCATCGGTATCGGGGTATTTGGGAGTGCCCTTTGGAGAGTTGAGCCTATGTAGTAGTCAGTATAATGCGGTGGCATTTGAGAGGAGATGAACGTACCATTCAATGTGTCTCAGTCTTCGTCTGGCCTCCTGCTCCTTCAACTCCTTCTTCGTCTTCTTCTTCTTCTTGCGTGCTCTGAAAGACATATCTTGATTGTCCTCGACCCCACTGTTCACTGCACTGTTGACAGCGCTGCTCTGGACACTGCTGGCTCTGCTGGTAGCCTTGCTTCCGGCTCTGCTAGCCACACTACTGTTGAATCCACTGTTTGGCTTGCTGTCCTCAAATCTGTCCGCAGAAACAGCAAGGTGACCCTTGTGGGTAACACGACCATCGGCAACGTGCCATTGCTCAGGGCAAAGAGCACCAACGAATTCTTCGTTATGAGAAATCATGACAACACCACCCTTGTAGTCACGAATGGCGACCGCAAGACCCCCAAGAGAATCGCGATCCAAGAAATTGGTGGGTTCGTCCAGAACGAGCAGATGAGGGTTGTTCCACATAGCACCTGCCAAGACAACCTTGACTTTTTGACCTCCGGAAAGACCAGATATTTCGTTGTGGTTGGCGATCTCAGGGTCAAGACCAAGATCTTCAAAGTGCTTGGAAATGACTTTCGGAGAAAGCTCACGGAAACCTAAACCTTCTCGGGACGCCTCGTGATCATCAAATTCCTGGACCATCTTGTTGAACCCGAGCTTAATGAGCGTCTCGCGAGATATTTGTGTATTGTACTTTGGAAGCATACCAATCCACTTGATCTCGTATTGGAAGGTCTTCTTCCACTTTTGGCGACCCATGATAGCCTCGATACGTTTACCGCCCGAGCCATCACCAATGTCAACCATCGTCTCCATTTGTGCTTTATCCTCTGGCGAGAGAATACGAGTTTGCTTCATGTACACCTCTCTGTCGTCACCGTTGGCATATCGCCATTGGAGATATTGATTTGGCGTCTTCTCCAAGTGCATCTCAACGTGCTCGAGAGCGTGCTGCTTGATGTATCCAATACGTAAATTGGGGTGCTTCTCGACGGTACCCGCAGTTGGAATTGTCTCGCCAGTAAGTAGTTTGATAAGAGTCGACTTGCCGGCTCCGTTACCACCAATAATGGCGGTTCGAGAGGACAAAGTCAACTGGCAGGTAACGTTGTGCAAGGATGGCTTGTTGGATCCAGGGTAGGTGTATGAGCAATCGTTCATTCGAAGAATGGCACGAGTCTGCGACTTGACACCAGTAAGGATTCCGGGAGGTGGGAACTTGAATTGAACGAGGGATGCTGAAAGCGTATAGTAGCTCTTAGCTTCCGGTTTTTGTTTGACGAATTCCGCCAAGTTACCCTTGTAGCACGCAAGTTTCTTTCCAGGTTCGTAATGGTAGATGTCGGTACATACATTGTCGAGGAATGTTGAGTCGTGGGACACAATCAAACTGGTGATATCGGTGTGGGTCTGGAGATACGTTTCCAACCAAGCGATGTTGGCAACATCCAAATGATTGGTAGGTTCGTCGAGTAGAAGAACATCGGCCTTCATCAACATGGCACGAGCCAAAGCCAATTTCATCTTCCACCCACCAGACAAAGACCCAACCTTCTCGGATTGACGACCGTTGGGACCAGCAGTGAAACCGACCTCTGACAGAACCTCTGAAATTCTATCCTTGCCTTCCTTTCCAATCTCTGGATCTTTGGCAACGAATTCCAAAATGCTAATATCGGCATCTTCTCCTTGGTTGTGCTCAACGAAGCAAGTTCTGAGGACATCTTGGGTTGGGAATCCTTCCAGTTTACCATTGGCAATTGCACGCATGAGAGTAGACTTTCCAGCACCGTTCCTTCCGCAAAGACCATATCTGTGTCCCTTTAGAAGGCGTAGATTCGTGTGAGATAGGAGAAGCATGCCTCCATAAGCCAGGGAAAAGTCGGTATTGACAATTTCGGTCTCCCCATCCTCCTCCTTTACTGGTTGGCCAAACTTACGGTGGTCTTCATCGACGTAAAATTGCTGAACTGCATTTCCGACGGATTCAGCGCCACTGGATGCCTTCATGATATGTTGGAGGTAAGGTGTGACAACGGCAG
The DNA here is from genome assembly GCA_003988945.1 of Chaetoscypha palmicola. Taxonomy (NCBI): domain Eukaryota; kingdom Fungi; phylum Ascomycota; class Leotiomycetes; order Helotiales; family Helotiaceae; genus Chaetoscypha; species Chaetoscypha palmicola. The sequence continues at coordinate 18,231 of QYAH01000379.1, read as the reverse complement.
AAATGCGTAGTGTCTGTCGATGGATGACATCCTCGGCAACCATGCTGCAAATGTAGGGCCTGACGAGTTTGAAAACATCCAAATCACCTCCCAGACCACCAGCCTTCTTGATCTCAGCCTCAAGGACCTTGGCAACATCGTCTGCAGATACTCTTGCAATTGCACCTTCGGCAAGACTGCCATCATCTTCTCCCATTGCCTTGTGAATGACGGCCAGCGCGCGAGTAGCCATATCTCGAACCTCTGGCAGAGAGGCACGATCTTGAACAGCCTTAACACCAGGTTGTAGTTTTGGCAAGAAAGTACGAGCTTCGACAGGATCGTGGACCAGCTTTGTCAAGTTCTCTACGACAACAACCGTCTGTCTGAGAACTTCCTGTGCAGTGGTTGGGGTATTGAGCGATCGTTCGAGGAGAGGGGTGAGAAGCGCGAGGACTGGAGAAGTGACAATTGCCACGAAGGTGGTTTGGGAAAGCGCGTGAATCGCCTTTTGAAGGGTCTCGGTCGAAGGATTTTGCATCGTCTTGATGAGGAGGGGAATTCGTGGGGCAACATCGTCGTTCGAAAGAAGCGCGGTCATGGCGTTCATAGTAGCAACCGCTTGCTTTTCAACTTCAGATTTCAAGTCGTGCATACCAGCCTCAACAATTGGAATAAGACCTGCCAACTTGGTACCCATTGCCTCTCTGAGTAAATCCTTGTTGTTGGCTACCTCTTTGCTGGTGCCAATTTCCATCTTCGCTTGATCTGCCATACGTTGCAACAGCTTGTATGCACCGACAGTTCCTTGCCATTTGCCTGAACGCTTTGCAAGGTAAGTGCTGAGTACTGGGAGGAGACCAACAACGAGCGCCTCAGAGCTGAGACCTTTGAACAATTCATCTAACCCATACTGAGCAGCTTCGCGGACGACAGCCCCCTTATCCGCGAGGGCATCAAGGGCACATGCAAGCATACCTCCGTCTTGCAACAGGAGGACAACTTCACTGATTTTTTGCTGAGGTGGAAATCTTTCGAAAAGTGCTCCCAACAAATTTTGCGCACTCTCTCTTTTCAATCCACTTTTCTTATCGGCCGCGGCTTTCTTGATCTCTGCCAAAATGCCATATTGTGCCAATCCCCGAAAGCCGACGGAATTCAAGAGGAGGTCGCAAAGAGTATATGCAGAAGCGACAGAGACGTCTGATGAAGGAGCGGTGAAAATAGCATCGAGGACAGCGGAAACCTCTTCTTGGGTGGGCGCAGGGCCGTCGCCCTTTGCGATCATTGTTGGAGGCATTTGGCGGGGAGGTGATACCGGGTGTGGCATTATTGAGTGTAAGACACCCTACGTTAACCGATAGAATATGTTGCGGCGCCCTCTCTAGATGCGTACTGTATCGAGAGTGTGGGTAAAGAGTCGTAACGTTTCGTAGATTTTTTTGGTGTTTGAAAACGGTGTTCTTTGGATGCGAGCTGACCGAGGGGTTCGTCGCAATGTTCAGAGAACAAGAATTAGAATATTTGGTGGAGTGGAGATTTTTGGAGTGGAGATTTATCTGGCCAAGCAGATATTTAGGAAGAAACGAAAGACTTCGAGGATGTATCTCAGCCGCGCGTGGCAGGAGATGGAGGAAGATGGAGGGGAAACGTTCTTGGAGGAGAGAGGAGAGGGAGAAGGGCTGAGGGCTGATTATTTTTTTATCGAGATTTCGCCGATTGCACGCTTGTACGAATTACGTCAGCCAGCCGAGCTAGCCCTGATTCGGCACGCACGCTTCCCCCCTCCTCAACCCTGTCCAGACCGTCTTACTAAGCAGCGATGTGATGCAAGACTTATCTTCACGTGCGAACTATGAGTACTTAAGTACCTAGGTACGCCGTGCGGGTCGGGTGGAAGAACGTCATTCCGTCCCGTTCGTTCGGTATCGGCATGCGGGCGGCCGCGGTCTGCAGGAAGAATTTTGGGTGGGGACTAAAAGACTAAAAGTTACGGGTGAGTAACTTCTTGCCTTTTGCAATTATGTCAATATATACCTCATCCACTTCCTCTGGACGATACCGACACGGCCATCGATTCTTCCCAAGGATACCGCCCTCTGGAGTCTTCTCGCACTCGGACGTTGCGGTTTTAATTGACCTCGCCAAGAGGAGGTACCCACCAGAGAAACAGATACCGAACTGTACAGTACAGCATCATCCACCATGACAATAGCATCACATTCTCCAAGTGATAGCCTACCCACGAGCGAGAGCCCATCTCCCAGCGATACCGCGACGAAACCCTCACGATCAGTGTTGAGCTCGGCTTGGACTCATCTCAAGACCGACATCGCCTTAGACCATGCCGACCTACCTATCATTGCTTGCTGTTTCGTCTCTGGGCTATGTGATGCCTCAGCGTACAATGCTTGGGGATGTTTCGTGTCGATGCAGACTGGTAAAAAGATGCCCATACAAGGACCATATGAAGGTATTAATTGGTTGTATAGGTAATACCATCTTCCTCGCCCTCGGTGCATCCGGACAACCCATAACTCGTCCCTATGGATGGTTGAAGTCCCTCACGTCCATAGTATGGTTCCTCTTGGGATGCTTTGCCTTCGCCAATACCCGATTTATAAAGCCACAAGCTCGAGGCACTTTGGCTGTCTCGTTCTTCATACAAAGTGCTTGTGTTTTCATTGCGGCTGCCCTTGTGCAAGCCAACGTGGCTCCTTCGCCGAATGGCGTCGTCGCCGAGAGTGGGGGATACGTTGACTTCTTGGAGCTAGTCCCATTGGCTTTTCTGGCATTTCAATCTGGCGGTCAAATTGTTACTTCTCGACTTCTCGGTTTCATTGAGGTCCCGACTACAGTAGTCACAAGTGTTTACTGCGATCTCGCTAGTGATCCAAGATTGCTTGCGAGAGACAACGTTAAGCGAAACAGGAGGGTTGGTGCTGTTGTATGTACTCTGACTGGAGGTATTGCTGGTGGATGGATCAGTAGAAGCACGGCGGGGTTGTCTGCAAATCTCTGGCTCGCTGCTGGCATCAAAGTGTTGATTGCTATCAGCTGGTCGGTTTGGAAACCGAAGCCAGCGATACAATTGTGAGCACTTGAGCGAAGTCCATCGTATACGACACTCGGATACGCTGCAGGCTCCTTCGGTCACACTACATATACCCCTTCTGCGAAACGCATTTCCAACCGATTCGACAAGGCAATCTGTTGCCATCTATTGTATATACACTCAATTGTATACCAATTATGGTGGAAACTTAAGTATATATCTATTTGGATATAGTCGGCTGGGAATACAGCACAACATTCTATAGAAGTATCACAACATTATTTGTATTTCAGTCTATCGTTTCTAGCGCACTGTCTGTTTACATCTCAATCTCTGCCCTGTTGCTCCCAAACATCGTCTCTGCGTCATAAATGGGTTTACCTTCATCCTAGGTTGGGTTTCACCCCCTACTGCTGTACAATGTCGACGCTGAATCTCACCGCTTAAACTCCTCCTACAATGAGCATACTTGCATCTCCAAACAAAGAATTGGGTCAGTCTAGACAATTTCATTGTTCAACACGGGGACGAAAGGGGTCCTCGCTTATTGCCTCTTCATCACGGAACAACACCTTGCTCGCCTCCCAGAGAGTTGAACCCACACCTTTACAACAGCAGTACACTTAGAATGAAACAGCTACAGCTGTCTCTTCACAAACGAAACGACAACAACAACTCCGTCGATTCTCGCTCTATAAAACCCTCGATCTTCGCCATGACACCCCCTACCAAACCTCCCACACACCTTGCCATCAACCCTCAACCCTCAACAAACCACCAAACACCGCAATCATGTGTAGAGCCTTCGTATTCTACCACCAAGACTGCCTCGACCGTGTCGAACACAGCGTAGTAAACCACCGCTTCAAATTCCGCTGCAGCACCGAAGAAATCTGCACCGGCACACCCATAATCGGCATCCCCCTCGCCCGGCCATGCCATGGATGCTACTCCAGCGTCCCCCTTCAATTCCGGCCTCCTCTCCCACCACAATCCCCCCTCCTCCCAAACATGCGCGCCCTCTGCACACGCATCCTCGCCCTCGCACCCGCGCAGGACGAAGACCTCATCCATCCCACAAACGGCACGCGCTACGACTACAGCTACACATCCCGCTGCACATGGGACGAGCCCATCTCGGACGCCGATCTCGAATGGCTCCATAACATCGAAGCAGGGCTCTCGCAACTCGTGCTCGAGAACGCGGCAACGGACCCCGAGAACGCTCGAGCGCAAGATATCTTCCGCTTCTTCGAACACATCCGCGGCGCCTACCTCGTAGCGCTCGCTCGCCTCTTCGCCCGCATCCGCGTGAATGGCTTCCGTCGCCATCCAGTCCTAATGTACCAACCCCCCGAGCGCGTCCGCGAAGAACGCTCTTCCGTCATCTGCAACCGCTTACAGAATATCACCACACCCATCCCCTCCTCCTCCCCCCTCCTCACAGACCTCGCCTGCATCATCTGTCTAGACCCGCTCGGCGCGCCAGAACCCGCGCTCAAGTTACCCTGCGGCCATATCATCGGCCAAGAGTGTCTCGAGCAGTGGATCCGCTCTTGGGACCGCGAGTCCGCGCTTAGGGTATGCACGCTCTGCAAGATGGGATTTGAGGTTACGGCGTTGGGGGAGGAGGTAGGGGAGGTGATTCCTGGATTTGAGGCTGCGAGACCTGGGACGGTAGTTTTGCCGGAGGATGTGGAGCGGTTTATTGACGAGGTTGTGAAGATTAAGGGGGAGGAGGGAGCGGGGAGGGAGATTGAGACGCCGTGGTGGTTGCAGTTGTTGATGGATTGTCAGTCGTGGACTCCCTTGACTTGATCTGATAAAGTATCCCTGCCGTTACCGGATCCTCGAGGGTACCGTCCTTCTGCCTAATATCTAGCGAATTAGAAACGCAAACCTTAATCGAAGAAAAAGAAAATCATCTTTTACAAACTACACTCGTTCAACTCCCACAAGTGACTGCTCACTAATCCGAATTCGTAATTCCCGTTTTATAATTTCCTCAATCATTGTAATTATTTTGTAAACATATACCACTTACAACTATCATCGCTAATCGACCCTTCATACAAACTAAATAGTAAGTTGTAGAAAGAATCATGATATAACGTGTGCGCTTATGTAGCTTGTGTATGTGTATGTATGTATACCTACGTGAAAGGTTAACCTTGAACATGGGTTTTCAGTTAATATAGCTACTAGCTACTTTAAATACCACTTACAACTATCATCGCTAATCGGCCCTTCATACAAACTAAGCAGTAAGTTGTAGAAAGAATCATGATAACGTGTGCGCTTATGTAGCTTGTGTATGTGTATGTATGTATACCTACGTGAAAGGTTAAGCTTGAACATGGGTTTTCATTTAATATAGCTACTAGCTACTTTAACGCTCGCTTTTGCTCCATAGCCCAATCTCACATGTACACCATATCTCCAGCCTCGGGCTCGCTTCTCGCATCACTCATGTGAACACTCCCTGCCCTCATATGAATCCAAACCCACACCATGTAACCAGCCGCGAAAGCACATCAAATATCAACCAACGCCATATTAACCCTCCATACGCCCTTCCCAGATCCAGAACTTCAAACCCACTCCTCCACCAACTCTCTCCCCCCAATCCCCTCCCAACATCAAACCGTAAGATGCACAGCCTGACTCCCAGCAATAAACTCTTTCCACGGCTTAATCGCTCTCTCCACCTCTCCGCCCGCGCCACAGAAACGGGTGACCTGCTCCGGACAGCGACCAATAAAGTTCTTTGGATCAAGCATAGAGTCGATATCGCTCCAGACAGGTTCAAAGAAAGGAGTTTGCTTGATACGGGTTATAAGATCATTTTTGCCTCCTTCCTTCTTAACGACATCGCTAGCTTGATGGCTCAAGACTCGGATTTCCTCGTGTGCGTCCTGTCGGGACTTTCCCAGCGCGACGAGCTTCATGATGATATTCTCGGTGGCCATGAAGGGGAGTTCTTCCATAACGGCGGAGTGGATGCGAGCTGGGTAGACGACGAGGCCGCTGACGACGTTGTCGAGCGTCATGCAGATTGCGTCGGCGCTGAGGAACATCTCCGGGATCATGATGCGGCGGATGGCGGAGTCGTCTAGGGTTCGCTCCATCCACTGTTGGGGTAGGAGGGTTAGAGATTGGACAAGTCTGGGGAAGGGGAGAGGCTAACCTGAGCGGCGAATGTGTCTACGGCGATCTTGTTCTGGTTTGCTAGGAATCTGCCGAGTCCAGCGATTCGTTCGCAGCGCATGGGATTGCGCTTGTAGGCCATTGCTGATGAACCAATTTGGTCTTTTTCAAATGGCTCTTCGAGCTCCTTGCGGTTTGCTAGATGACTGTGGCCGGTGAGTCAGGTTCGGAACATTAGGATAGCAACTTAGACCCACCGGATATCACTTGTGATCTTCTGAACAGTTCCTCCAAGCGCAGACAACGCATTGGCGACCCTAAGATCAACCTTTCGGGTGTATGTTTGGGTAGAGATTGAGTAGCACGATGGGAATCCAGCCTTCTCGCAGAGAAACTCGTTGAGCTTGTCGATCTTGTCGCCATCCTCGTGGAAGATCTCCATGAAGGAGGCCTGAGTACCTGTCGTGCCTTGAGCGCCACGGAAGCGAAGATCGGCGCGAACGCGAGAGATGTCCTCCAAGTCCATGAGGAGATCTTGGGTCCATTGAGCGGATCTACGACCGACTGTGATTAATTGCGCAGGCTGGTAATGAGTCTGTATACGCGTTAGAAATATTGACGTTTTGACATGAGAAATCGACGAGTGTTGTGTATTGCAAAAGGTAAGTATCAATGGGGCGAAAGAACCGAGGGTCTAGGTGATGCGGTATCCAAGGTGAACTGAGACGCGCGAAAGCGAAGACTTACAAAACCAAGAGTTGGCATATCCTTATACTCAACCGAGAAATGTGCAAGTTTCGAGATAATAGTCGCCAATTTGGGCAGCAACCTACACTCCTCATTAGCAATGAAGTCAAATCCGCACGTCGACAACCGCATTTACAGATCCAGGGCATTCTTCATAAAAATCAACTCCGCATTATCAGTAACATAACACGAGGTAGCACCCCAATGAATGATGCCCGCCGCCTTCGGAGCAACTTGTCCAAAAGCGTGAACGTGTGCCATAACATCATGTCTACGCTTCTTCTCCTCCTCACTCGCGACCTGGAACGACTCATCGCTCATCTCCAAATGAGCAGCCATCTCCGCAATTGCCTCGTCCGAGATATCGAGTCCGAGTTCTTTCTCGCCTTGCGCGAGCCAGAGCCAGAGTTGCCGCCAGGTCGATGCTCGGTTGCGGTTTGAGAAGATCTTCTTCATCTCTGCGCCTGTGGGACTGTGTCAGTGGTGTTGCAAATGGGATTTTGGAGGTCAATTGACGTACTGGAATAGCGGGACGCCAGAGGCGATTGATAGGTGTCGTTTGCAGACATGATGTTAACTTTCGAAACTCTATGTAAATGTCTTTGGGACCGATATTGTAATGGGTTGTAAGAATTGTGGTGTGACAAGTGAAAGTCAAGACTCCGAGATCGTTTGTCAAAAACTTCGATTCTGCCGTCCCCACTTTCGCGGGGTCGACACGATCTTAAATCGGTTGGAGGGGTTGGGCGGTGTGCCAGGGGGTTAACGAATATGCATCTGCACCAGGCTCACACCTCACAAGGTTGGAGACGTGTGCGAACGTCCGCGGTGTTAAACATGAAAGTAACTGAGTTCAATTCGCTTGTATTGCTCTTATAGGTGTTTGAGGTCAATTTTATCTCGATATAGAAGCCAGAAATGACAACATTGGAACATAATTTATTTATGAAATTTCGAACTATTTTTGAAGTAGCTGAACTAAAATGAGTAACTCAAAAATCCAGTCAAATAAGGTATTATACTGGATGTAAGTGATCTCGTTATTATAATTCCATTCTCAAGATCTCTGGGTCGTACTACCACCTCTACAATTATCCAAACCAAGTCTTCGATACCAAATCCGCAAAGAATACTCCTCCACACCCCCCACAAAATCAGGCCAAGCTGTATCTAACCGTTTTACTTTCCCCCAAACCTCTCCCCTCCTTCATGGCAGTGACTAGACAACTCTCCTACATCCAAAAGTTAGCCCAAATCTATCTTCCGTCATACCCTCTCCATCCCCTCCCCTCTGCCCCTTCCTCTTCTCTCAAGGTAACAGATAAACTCACCATCTCGGCTCATCCCTCTCCCCCTTCGGCGTCTCCGTCTCAAACGCATTACTGTCCGCAAACGGATCATCATCATCGTCTTCCTCCTCTTGTACTGGGCGCGGCGGTGGCGGCGGTCTTGCTGCTTCCGGGGTACGAGATTTGGACGCGGGAGTGGTGATGTGGAGGCCTGCGAGTTGATCATTGGGTGAGGTTGACGGCTTGGGCGCGGCGGCTAGGACTAGACAAGGTCAGGATGGTGGGATGATAGGAGGGGAGAAGGAGAAATACCGTTGTAAGCGTGACGTTGAGCAGCCATTTCATCTTCCGAGTCGCTGTCTGCGTCGATAGACTGGTCAAGCTGTTCAAATGTCATGAGCGCAGTGACGAGCTCGTCGTTAGCGTGTAGGAGAGCACCGAGCCATTGTTCGGCTTCGACGTGTTGGATCTGATGGGAATTAGCAGGCTTCCCTTATATCTAATAAATACTGGTTGAGTCTAGAAGGGGCTTATGACTAGGGACATACATATCTCAAAATCTTCCGTCTCAACAGCTTGCAACCCTCAAAATACCTCACAGCAGCCGCATTATCAGAAATCTGTTCCTGTTCCCTATTGATCAACCTTAAAGCATTCAGCAAGTTGGTGGACGCGATTCCGGATTCAGCGATGCAGCTTTTCATGGTCTCCTTCTCGGCCTCGAGGTTAAATGGCTTGCGCTTCTTGGATTTCTTGTCTTTTTTCTTGGCGGCAGTCACGCTGGAACTAGGGCTGAAGAACGAGGGGCGAGAGCTGCTGCTTGGTTGGGAGAGGGATGGGTTGTGGCCGTGGGGTGGGGCGGGAGCCTTTTCTTCTTCTTCGTCGTCGTCGAAGGGGTTGTCGGTTTCGCGGACGACTTTGGACTGGTCTCTGGTGACTACTTTCTTGGTGTGGGTTTGCTGGCCTGATGTTAGTTGATTTTCAGTGCTCGGTTGGTTAGAGTAATTACTTTGTAGAGCACAGCGATTCTCTCGAGCCCGCGAGTGTTCTTATACTTGCTCCACGATCCGAACAGCTCTTTACATTTGACTCTCACCAATGGATCTGAGAGTTCCGACGACCCACAGAATCGTAATCTCTCCAACAACATCTCATCTGCAAATACGCGATGGAAGTTTGCGCCGGAGTTCTGGATTAGGCCATCCAAGATAGTGAGAGCTCGGAGTTGGCGGTGGATATTGCCATACTTGAGTTTCTTTCGAATGGCTCTTGCGGCTTCGGTTGGACCTGAAGCTTGGAGTCCTATAGCCTCTACGAGATCCGGGATACCGCTGAAGTCGTCTTCCTCATACCTTTCGCTGGTCAGGTTTTCAATGGCGACCGTAACTGCCGAGTATGGCTTCTTCTGAAATAAGTAACTTGAAGTTAGCATTTTGAGATTGGTGGTGCAATTTCAAAAAGATTCGACCGATAGTTTGCTTCAAAGAACTCCTGTCAAAACGCTCTTGCTGTGAATCGCGAGAGGTAGTGAATATTTAAGTGAGCAGATCTGGGGAGCAATGAGATAAGGGCGAAGCTAGGGAGCTAGATCTAAGTCTTCTCCAGACATTATGACTGATTACATTCTCTTAATGTTTTTGAGAGACTCTAAAAATATGAGGCCCCTGAGTATACTGTGACTCTAGTGAGGAAAACATAGAACTGACCGAGCGGAAAGCCGACATGATGTCGATAGGAGATCCCTATAGTCACTGCCGAGGGTGCCCAGGTGAGCTATCTGGATCAATAGCTCGAGTAGTCGACAGCCTCGCTAAGTGTTCAGTAAGGGCGATTGAGATTTTGAGAGCTAAAGAGTAAGCTGCTAAGTTACCAGATGATTGATATCTTCCCGTCCAGACACCTGCCCGCGACAGCACCGATAAGAGCACGGGTGGTGGAGTCAAACAAAGCGTAGCTCACGCTCAAAGCTGTTGACTGTAAGAGAGCAGCGAAGATAGGGCGCGAAGTAGAAAAAGGTGTACTCGAATCAGCTGAAGAAATCGCAAGTATATGTACCGAAGATCCTGTCGCGGATATGAGGTTGATATTGATGACTGTCGAGACGCATGAGCATGAACAGGTCGGGCTGACCCACCAGGCGCGACCCCTCTATGCACCGCCAAGGGCCAGAAATGCCGAACATAGACCGGACCACAATTGTTTCCTTCTCCGCGAGCTTTCATCTCTTCGAAACATCAACATCATCATCTTTATGTCATAACATCCTTGAAATAACTCGACTGTTGTGGTGTGATTGTTGGGTAGGGTGTAGATGTTGTGGGGGGCAGCGGCAGTGGGAGCGACGACGAAGACAATCATGATGGACGGAGTTTGGGAAGAGCTGCAGGTCGAAGGCGGGAGAGGAGTTGAGGCGTAAGTCCAATAAGCGTACACATCAATAACTACGCATAGCTGGTGGCTAACTATTCTGCACAGCAGTGCTGATATTACACATTATCCCACAGCATCCTTTACCCCCATCAATCATTCACAGCCTCCTCGCCAATATGTTAACCCGACCGATACTCTTCGTTATCCAAGTACCTACTCTAACACCTCCATCTATGATATTACCGAAGACGATGATACTAGTCTATTGATGCCAGGAAAGAATGCTAGGAAGCGGTCTTCAGCAGTAAAAGCAGGACGGTCCAGTTCTCTGGGGGCCGTATGGCAGGATACGGCAGAGAATGAGATCGATCAACAAGAGACTGTTTCTGCGCAAACGGTATCAAAGAAGCGGAAGCCGTTACCAGAAAAGAAGACCAAAGCTCGGAAGGCACCATTCAAGATGCAAAGCATCGATGATGAGGATGATGAACATTTTGCTGAAGCCACTGAGAATATTGACGGTCCAATGCTCCAAGGTCAATTAATCACGCCCCCAGATACGGGAAAACGTGGTAAGAAGGGCTCCTCAAACGCCTCGAAAATTAAAGACAAGCGCTTGCCAGCATTCAAGAATCTCACAGTCACAAAGCCAATTACTCGGCAAGAGAAAGAATCAACGACTGAGACTGTACCATCGGTCATCAGCTATCGAGGTTGGACGGCTACACAAGATACTGTAAAGTCCAACTACGGCTTAGCACAGACGACATTGGACAAGTTAGCCGCGTTCAAATACAAGCCCTCATCACGGCCACCTCCCATTCAACCGACACCAAGTTTACAATGCGAGACTCGGAGTCACGAAGAGCCGCTGCCAAAGGAGACGTCGACTGATCTCGAACATGTATCAAGTGGTGACAGTTTCTTCGAGCTGGCAGCGTGGGAGACCGAATACTACGACTCCTCCCGTGATCAAGATGGACCAGAAATTACTCATCAGACCGCTGCTCTGTATGAAGTGACACCAGACCTTCAGTTACCAGAAGGCGGGGTCTCTACGACTTTATCTGCCGAGCAGGCTGGAAATCTAGAAGATGGCAACTCGTATCTCCTTAATGGCGTCTGTGAAGCTCCGCAGATATTTCCATCTCAGCAAACCTTGTACAGTGACCCAACTTCTAGCGAAGCTCGGACAATGGAGGGTCTCTTGAATGTCGTTGAGATGGCTCGTGAGGATGGCGAAACGCTGCAAGAAGCATCACACAGGCTCGAGATGCCAGGTGCCGTAGTCCGTGGTTTTCAGAGAATGACAGCTGGGCAAATTGGCCACTTTGGCTTCGGCGATGAAGTTGGCATCGCGCCTCCTTCGACACATTCAGTCGCACGAGTCGCTTTAGATGGCCAGCGCAACGATGAGCCAGAATCCAAGGGGTTTGAAGTTGAAAGTGTCGTTGCTCCAGAATCTGATGACCTCGATGACGAATTTGATGTTGGATTAGATGATGCTGACCTTCGTGTCTTTGCTCAGCATGCACAAATGCAGAATACCTCGGTCGCGGCACCTCAACTTGATACCCTTCGGACTATCATCACTGTCGATCCTCAATCGTTCTCCCAGATCGAGCTCGACTCGGGTTCGGATGTGTTTCCAATGGATGAAGAGGAAGAGGCAGAATTGCTTGCACTATGCCAACCTGGCGATCACGTCGTTGAAAGGTTCCAAGCGCCTGCCAACGTTACTCAATTTCTTGGGGACGAGTTTGAGGAAGAAGTATATGACAGCACTTTGCAGTTCTCGCCTCCAAAACAAGAGCCTTCAATTTCATCGCCCAGCAAGCTGCCGGGCTCAAACGCTGCTAGTAGTTCTAGCCATGCACGTACTTTACTTCCTATTTCACAGTCGGATCCTATTCATCTTGAAGAAGAAGATTGGTCGTTTATGAGTGGTGATAACCTGGCTGGATTAATTCCCATCAAGGAGTTTCCGCCAAACCAAACAGCAACCCCGCCAGACGTTGTCGACCTTTCCGGAAGTCCTAAAACGTGTGAAAGAACAAGTACAGATTTGACACAACCGAACAGTGGGCATGAGTACGAGCCACTCGAGCGATTCGCACGACCCGAGTTTCCAGAGCTTGTCCGCGATCGTAGTCCGATTGTTGGTGTTTCTACTCAGAGCTTTCTTCGCGTGTGCTTCAGGATTGGCGAATTGTTTCGGGAAGGCACTAGATGCAATTCCTATGGCCAGGATGCTATCATCGAGTTGTTTGCTCGCATCACATTCTCATCGCGAGAGTCTGGCACGACTAGACAACAGTTTCAATTCGCCGATCTCTGGAGCGAGAAGCCTCCTTATCCCACTGGTATTCTCATGAACTACAAGGCTCTCAGTCTGCAAGATATAGAGAGCCAGGCATTTCTTGGTGGGGATCAAGGGAAGATGGCGAGATGCTTAGGGAGACTGAAAAAAGACAGGAGATGTAACACTGGCTGGGTATTACATATTATCAACATCCGAGAGACCGACTGGGAGGAGATTCGATGGACGAAACGAATCGTAAGCGCAAGTGCACAAGACGTGGATTATACGGAATAGTCGGGGCTACGAGATGTAAGAGGACGGAATGATTGAAAGTGGAAGGAGTGATTTGCTACTATAATATTGCTATACCCGTATATCCCTAAGCCCTTGTGGGCAACTAACGTTAGATGTAGATTCGATTTGCAAAGAGCAAGATTATAGAATCGTGGGCTGTGGGATTTACTGTCTTCAAAGCAAAGCATACCTGAGCTGGAATACATGACATCAACTTGATTCATTTCCTCCTAGCGCAAATGTTTTTTTTTCTTATTGAGCTTTATCTCTCTCTCTCTCTCTCTCTCTCTCTCTCTCTCTCTCTCCCTTCTCATCCCACCACCCTCACCTCAACAATACCTACCACGCAACCAAACAGCCATACCATGCCACACCTCGACATTCCAGGTTTTCCTTCGTACAATTTTTACCCCCCGGGCCATTCAAGGTTCGATCAAACGCAAGACACATCCTCTCTAATCGGCTCCCCACACACAGCGAACGCCCACGCTGCAGCTGCCGATAGTCTGTCCTACCTAGGTATTTCTTTATCTCTGAGACGGTGCAGGTGTCTGATTATTATTCCCTTTCAACTTTCACCTTTCGCGATTGATGGTGGTTTGGTGATTCTGCAGCTTATATATAAACCGTAAACGAGAGATACAATACAATACTTGAATTGCGACTACATCGAGAAAGAATAGCGGAGGGATTCTAGACACGAACACGATACCTAGGTACTGGGGTTGTAATTATGAGTCGATACTGCTATGAAGTAGTACCCGTGGACGTCCCTTAGTGAGGAACTAATACCGCCTAGCTCCCTCACGCCAACCTAACCTACGATCCTCAAATTTACTCCCCTCCACCGCCTCCTCGCACATATATATAATTTTAATACCGGCTTCTCCTCCTCCCTAATCGATATGCCTAGGTGGGAAGGGGAGATTGAGAGGGAGATAGAAGTAGATGGACCGCCCCTTCCAAAACTCCACCACGGCATCCGGGCCCCGTTCAACCTGCAATCCGAACGGAATAGCCATCGTCTTGATCCTTGTATGTGCGTAGATCCGGATGATAGACATTCACCCGCTTTCCAAAATCTCAATAATCTTCTCACAAGCCCTGACTCTCCCGCCAACACGGCCGCATATCGAAGCGAGTTCTTTAGCTCGGCGACTCATCTTGACGGCCTCATCTCCATCTCCAAGCACTCTCATCAGGGCGCGAGAGAGTTCCCAGGCGTCGACTCTGGGGGCGGCGGTGCGGTTGCCGTAGACGCCGATGCCGAGGTGCTCGACGCGGGTGGCGAATGCGACGGTGTCGAGCCAGCAGGGGAGGATGATTTGAGGGATGCCGATGCTGGTGGTATGGTTAGCTAGCTGCTAGAATATCTGAGAGGGAGGGATCACCTGAGTGCTTCGTGGAAGGAATTGGATCCGCCGTGGTGGATTGAGCAGATGATATGGCCGGTTTGGAGGATAGCTAGGGGATCAACAGCAAGCCATTCTGTAATTTTCACTCGTCCATTTGCAACTTCGCTGGCGATGGCTTCCAACACGCCGGGCTCGATGAAGGGATCTTGACCTCGGTTGGCAGCCTGTGTAACGTGGCGTTTCTGCCATTTAGATCGGTGTCTAGTCACTGGTAAAGGCATTCCACCTGATGTCTTGAGTTTCCATAGGATTTGGATCTTGGGCCGTCGGTCTAACAACACCTTTAGGGCCCCAGCAAATTCCCTGATCATCGCGCTGTCCATCCTTATATGTGAGCCTAAATTGATCATGACGGTTGATTTCCGTTCAAGCCACGATTCCAGCTCCGGATCAAGCTCCGCGACGGACATCACTGGGAGAAGGATCGGACCACAAGGACAGACGTTTGAGGTGACCTTGCAAGGGAAATCTGTCTCGGGCACAGAAGGCACCAGATATTGGGTATCCTTTTGCCATAAATCGAAAGTTGGAGGGACCGCTGGAAGATTTCGGGATTTTCGGTATCGCATCAAATCTCTCACTTCTAGGGATGTGATAAGAATGAAGAGCATGCTTATTTTGAGATAGACATTGGCGGGCACCAGAGACCATGGGACTGGGTATGGAAAACCCGAAGATATCCTGCATGAATTAGCGACTACGCTTCTGGTGACAATACAATCACTTACGCCGGATATCTACATAAGTGGGAGAGGAATGGTTGCTTCTTGCGTAGAATATCTTGAAACGTATTCGGACTCAACACCACATACCTCCGCGATGCCGTTTTGCAAGCTTGAAGTCCTTGATCGAATAGCGGATCTACTACAATGACTTCTGGCGAGACGAATCTTATTGTTTCCAAACACGCTTCGTATCCCGTCATGTATTCTGGACCGGTCCACGCAGTAGCTATTGCTGGCAAAGTCGATCGGTACGTTTTAAGAGCTCCCTTAATGCCAGGTGGATATGGCCCGATGGATTCTTTCTTCCCAATTGTTTCCATGGCAGTCATTCCTGGTACTGTATGAAACTTGGCCGGGTTCCAATCCTCCGTTGAGGCTAATTTATTCAGCTCCTTGATGCGTATTTTGAGAGGCTCAAAAGACATGATATGGATATCGTACTTCCGCTTCCGCAGGAGCTCGTATGCTACCGCAAGGATGACGTTTGCCTGTCCATACTCGCTATTAGTGAGAAAAAGAATCTTCTTCAGCTCCGGACTTCCCTCCGGGATATTGCTTTTCGACGATCGAGGCGCTTTCTCCGAAGACATCGGACGAATTTGGTACGACGACTACGCGAGTTGTTGCAATTAGAGTGATTCATCTCCGCCCTGAGGGACATTAAATCGATCGTGATAGAGCCCGACTTATCTTCAAACAAATCTGACGGCTAAAATCATCTGCAGTTAATTTAGCAAGGACTTCAGAGGGAAGGGGTGACTTGGAGACTAGAGCGTATATAGGGCGAATAGTCGGTGGGCAGGGCTTGACCTGCTTGATCGAGGTCGGTATTGCTTCCACATGCCTAATCAAGGTCGTTGACTATCAATTCCAAGCGATCAGAGCTGTCGGCAGTGACACTTGTCCACGGCATGTAACCCTATGTTATCCTGTGCATTGTGAAGCCTCGGTTCTTCAGATGGACCTCTAATTGACGTGTGACGACAATGGCTGAAGAGTCGGACCAGGTTTGACAAGACTTTGTGAGCTGGAAAAGACCGGATGGTGGGGAGCAGCATGAACGCAGTACGGTAGCTAATTCCTGGGTTGGAGGAGACTGCATCGTAGGTAACGATGCACCGAAATGCAAGCATTCTCTCATCTTGAGACATGATCTCCGCATGAAAGAGAGGCATTGTATTGGACACGACAGTTTGTTCCCGACGTGCTGCTTGATGTGTTCCCCGATGGGATGCAGAACTCGCGAGGAGACGAGAACATGCATGGACTGGACTCGAGTATGGAAGCTTGGACGAGGTCAAGCTCGGGTGTGGTAGCTGAGTGAGACGAGATTACTAAGCGGCGAAGGAAATGTTTCCAACTTGTTTATTGAAGAGCACATCAACAGAACCTCCGTTGTAGAAGAAAGAGTCGCCATTATATCTTCACTACTATTGGCACCTCGAAGAATTGATTTGCATTTACAACATTCACGAAGTCTATCCGCGGCCACGCTTCTACAGAGAGTCGAAAAGTAGCATCTAACAAACATGGGAGGACAAGAAAGCTCTCGAAGGTAGTGAACGCTGGCCCTCCATTTCCTAAAAGTGTTCTGAAGATATCGAGCCGTTCTTTGAGTATGACTTGTTGGGCTCCGTGGCTGAAGATCTGAACACCTCACTTTGCAACTCATTAGTACTGATACGTGCCTTCGAAGATCGTTTTCTACAATGCTACCTCTGATTATCATGGCTTACTATTTCCGAAATGGCATTTGGGTCTAGATCTGAACTTGGATCAACTTTTTCCCTTTGTCCTTTTGAAGTTTTGGCACGTTGTCTAACGATTTCCCCTCAGAATATACATTTTGGGTGGACTTATGACTAGCATGAATTAGTCTGTCTATTCAAGCAAGAATGTGTAAGTGTGACATTCAACATATGGATCGGTTCTATGGCGTGGGAATCTAATAGTTGAAACTATCTGCGATAATCCTTCTCTTATTAACACCTGCGAGATTGTCGACAGAGTGTTCTACAGAGGATCAAAGCAGCTCTCCCTCACCGGCACATACTTCAACTACAAGTCCTCAAAATTCCTACAAGCCGATGGCTCCATTACTCCGTATTAGCGACCATAACCCGATCATAGTGAATTTTACGTCGGCTGTTTCGCCAGCCCATCGCCAATCCCTATTCTTCGGAGCGCCTCACGGAACATGATACAACGACCTCGACTATCTCCCCTCTACCCCTCGAGCAGCCATGATTTCATTTCGAGGAGGATCTCGTATCGATTCAGTAGGCATAACGCTCACATCTGGAGCCACCTTCACCCACGGAGGGACGAGCGGGTCGGCAGCAAGTCTAACACTCAACAGCGGCGAATACTGGAGCACTGCCAGACTCTGCCAAGGTCAAAAGGACAGCCACACTTGAATCTTTTACATTCTCGCTACGATCAACACAGGACGTATACTGGCGTCCGGTACTGCAACTAGTGATTGTGTTGCCTAAGTATTTAGCGCCTGCTGGATGGGGAAACATTGGATATCTTGGTCAAGATGGTGATGAAATCGGTCAGTTGAGCTTGATATATGTTCCGTATTAAGGAAGTGAGAGTAAATGATGATGAGAATCATGAGTCACGCGAATCACACGATGTAATCAATGTCTCGTTTGTTGGCTGACTGGGTAGAGAAGTAATGCTCGGCAATTATTTCTTACTCTGTACAACTGAAGCGTAAAACAAGCTTCGACTAAAAGAAGGTGTGGTGCTATTATGGGTACTGTTGTGGGTTATCTCATAAATCAGACGCTTTGGCAGAAAGAAGCTGGAACGTGCGGGCCGTAATCATAACCTTAGGCGTCCTTGGGTGTGCGCACAGGCTAAAACTACGTAATCCGATGTAACCGACCCACAATTCCCA
>QYAH01000378.1:40843-93966 GCA_003988945.1 Chaetoscypha palmicola | reverse complement strand
CTAACTAAGTACCTAGCTCCTAAAGAGCTAAGTACTAAGTAAGTATACCTAACACCTATGCCTAGTAATATAAGTCTAGTTAGTAACCTGAGTTTAAGTACCTTGTGTTTTTTGTAAGGTGTTCTAATAGTATATATATATATGAAAAGGGAACCCTAAGGATTAGACTATTCCTTAGCTTACTTATTACTAAGCAAGTCAGCCTCGCTTATCTAGATCCGAGCGATCTGATTAGTAGGATATAACATATATAGTACTACTTATAACTACTAAACTCAACTTAAACTACTTATAAGTAGAGTTGAGTTGAGTTAAGTAGTTGATAAATTACCTTGAGTTGAGTTAAGTAGCACCTACTACTCAACTCAACTCAACTCATTTAATACACTGTCCAGAACTCAATGGATTCAGAGTGTGGAAATCTGACAATGGTAGAAGCGCAGGCTGGACTAGAACACTCGCATCACTGAATTCGCTCTTGATGGGATGAGACCCCAGCTGTGCGCGAATCGCATGACGACTCCTTCGATACTACAAAAAAGACTGCATGGGGTGGAGATGGGCGACACCGTTGACGATGTTGTACGTGAAGGAATAACTTTGATTTCTGAGCCAAATATGAGTGAGAACATGATCCCAAACATCATAGGTAAATAAGAGTCCAGGATAGAAATCAAGTAAAATTGTGCCGGTTACCCTATCTGACCCAATTAGATGTGGTTTTCCGCGCGTACGGGCTTTTGCTATAGGGAATTACGGCAAGTCAGAGGCCGTCAACAAAAATAAAACTTTTCTGTTGACCATCGTTACTTAAATATACGCCAGCCAAGTGATCCGACAAGAGTTTCGAAATCGACGCCAAGAGCACGAATTATACCGTGTACAGCTTAATACCGATAGAGTAGAATCAGATGATCTCTCGCGACGGGGTCGACTTGTTTTCTCGGTTGGAGCAGCCTGCTGGTTAGGCGGGCGAGCTTTCAAAGTTTTCGCTGTTCTCAAGCAATGATAGTAGTAATGTTGTAACTCCTCTTGGCGGGCTTATATAAAACGGCATGACCAACGAAGATTCATTCCACTGTAGCATTTTCAGGAAATCTTTGTTTTGAAGTCGCAGAACTGAAGCAAGTGTAAGCTTGCCAATCATGAGGAGCTAGTCTAGAATGTTGTAGATGAATGGCTTGTTCCGTCTTTCATCAATTACAGTGCCGTTGAGGTACCGATAGCCTGGGGGTTCCAAAACWCAACTTGGGCCTTGATTCTGAGCAGTTTATTATATGTCGTGGCACCGTAATACTGCTGCGCGGCAGCCATCGGAGTCAAGGTCGGATCAATATAGTTCATATACGCTGCGAACTTTCCTCCGGGTTGAGCACTCGTGAGAGCAGTGCTCAGACCATCTACAAGAGCCGTAATTGATTGATCATATGGTGGCATTTTGTTCTCGGTATATCCATAGTTCTGAATTGTCCACAAAGAATCACGATCGGAATAGGCCGATGAGCTGGACAGTGGAACGTTGATGGCAGATGAAGGGCCACCGTAAAGGGTAAAAATGGTGAAGAATGGTCCCTGGCCTTGGTGAGCGATAATGTATGACCAATAGCTTCTAATGGTGTTCGTGCTCAGGGGAATGGAGTTCCGAGTGGTGATGGACTTGGCGTAAAAAGTATCATGATGGTTGTACGCACTTCCGAGTGGCTGCTTCAGTGCATCGGGGTCTGCAATCGCTGTCACTGCGTCAATCCAGTTGAGACTCTTGATTGCAGGGCTAGGATTCGGGAAACCAGAAAGCAATCCAGGAAGTACGACATTGCTGAGCGTTGCTGTCGAGCAATCAAGACACCAACCTTGGAAACTGATGATGCCATCCGAATCAATGTAAAATCCGAATGCGAGGCTGGAAGTGATCGATGTAGACGTCAGTGTGAAGTTTTGTAATTTGTCGAACGCCGATGTCAAAACATTCAGGTTGTTAATGTTATTGCCCAGACTGGCACCAAAAGAAAGTACTGTCGTGGGAGCGGGCTCAGTTGACATGTAAAGGTATGTGGCGATACCAAAACTTTCCCCTGCGCCTCTCATAGCATAGAATATATCAGAAAACAAAGTCGAACTGGTATGTATCTGACTACCATTAGCAAGGACCACATCAATTCCTACAATATGATCCAATGTTAGTCCCCACTTTCTAGAGGCATATCCGTAACCCCCATGCAGTGCATGTCCGGCAAKTCCAACTCCAGAACATGTYCCATGTGGAAGAGCCCGTTTGCCCTGAGCGTAGAGACCAAGTGCGASATTGCCGAGTCGTTGGCCTGCGCCGATTCTAGCAATGAAGGTAGCTGGGAGTGTTAGAGTATGTACGAATCTGATAGTGTCAAGCTTACATTGATCAACTGTTATTGCATCGAATCTCTGCATATCGACAATGAGACTACCATCTCGACCGCCGCTCGAAAAGCTGGCATAGGAATGGCCACCACCCTTCGCTTGAACTTTGAGACCAGATGCAGCAGCGCACGTCACTGACGAACTGACATGATCCGTTGTCATCGGAATAGTTATTACTGCCGGTTCATATACGAGGCGAAGATTGAAAGGCGATGATAGATCGGCCCAACCCGCGGAACCTTTAATCGAAAATGGCACACCTCGAGATACGAGGCAATCGATGACAGAGACCCGAGGGCGATAGTAGTCATCAGTCGATGGTACGCCCTTAGTGATAGGAATCAGGAGGCTRATGAGGAGTTGGAAAAGGAAACGATAGATCGTATGATGATATACCATMTTGGGGGTATRTGGAGATACCTCAAAAACAAAAAAAACATCGGTCTGCGATTACACGGGCYAGGGGAGAGGGTGGGAAGGGAGGTCGAGAGGTGCAGCAGGAGAAAATGGTGAGTTGGATTTCATGAAGATGTCCAGACGAGGGAAAACAAACATAGATTTTATAAAGACAGCCAGTAAAGGAATACGACGTTCGCATGAGTAGGTGAGAATCGTGTGACATTACCCCTCCTCGGCTAGTGGCTGTCAGTATTCACACATTAGCCAAGAAACGAAATGGCCATACCAATATCAATTCTGTGCACTCTATCGTCAGAAAATACTTTTACTGATTCCCGCTTCATCCAATCGTAATTCGTCCTCGTCACACCTACGATCGAGCAGCTTCCAGTTCCAGTTCTAATTGTCGGATCCTCTCACTCTGGTCCTGTGTACCCGAGCCAACTCGGAGTTTCAGAGTATCCACCTCCTGAGCAAGCAGGCCAAGCTTCTCACTCTGTTCGGTCATCGTTTTCGTTTGTGTTTCCAACATGCTCTTGATCTGTGCCAGGGATGATTCCACGTTTGAACCACCCGATGAAGTCGATCCCGACGAAGTTGGCGCTGGAGTTGGCTTAGGTGATGTGATTGGAGACTGCACAGCACGTGGAGTCGAAGATACAGGAGCAGGCCGTGGCGCTTCAGTCTTGGTGGGGACAACCTTTACTGGTGAAGGTTTTAGCTCTGCTCGAGCCGCAGCTGGAATAGATTTCTGGGTCGGTTGAGAGATCTCCTCAAAGCTGGATGTCTCGTCATCTTCTTCGTCCTCCGCTCCGTCGTCCTGGAATTTTGATGCCATTGCAGCGATCGAACCTTTCTGCTCGGACATCGTCGGCGGTGGAGCTCTTGCAGCAGGTACAGGCTCGGGCTCCTTCTTCACAGGAGCTGGTGCCTTCACTGGTGCTGGTGTAGGTGCAGGTGCAGAAGCCTGTGGTTTGTAATCCGACGCAACCTCGACCGGTGCATTCCCTTCATATACACTCTCTAGATCAATCTTAGCAGGTATACCATCCTTGCCAGACATCCATTCGGCCGCTGATACCGCTGGTTTCACACCAGTAGCAGGAGGGTATATATCAGATTGGAAGACTTCGGCTCGTCGCGGAACGGTAAAGGAAATCGGCTCGACGTAGGCATCATTGACGGTTTTGTAGGCTCGCATAACCTCATTCTCGTGTACCTGTATCAGATTAGCAATTGTTGACAGCCTCGGGACGGATCGAACTGACATTGATACCGCGACGAGGAACGAATGCAAGACCTCGCTGAGGATCTCCAGATTTATACTCGGACAGAAACTCGAATTTGTCGTTCTCGTACTCGAAGTATCGAATGTTTCCATCACTAAAACCGTTAGCCAAAAGCAACCGCATTTACTAGAACCAAGCTTACCCCTTTCCTGCCAGATACAAGCATTGGGTGCCATCATCTACAAGCGTCGTTAGCAGAGTAGCAGCCTGTCCACCCACATAAACTTACCCCAGAAAGGCATGCAGACACCAGAAATTGAATCCAACACTGTGAATCCACCGATAGGCTCTTTTGCACTACCAACATCCCACAGTGCCATCTGTCGGTCGCTCATTTTGGAAAATCCAGTTGTTGCAACGCGATTGTGCTCGCCCATCCATACCACTCTGCTATTCTTCGCCCCAGTATGTCCTGGACCCTCGTGGGCAGGTCTCTCTTGCCGCACGTCCCAGATTCTCAATTTCTTGTCCCTCGACGTAGTGACCAACAAAGAACCATTCGCGCTCCATGACAGACTTTGTACAATATCTCCATGTTTCAATTGAAGATTTGCCTTTCCTGACTCGATATCCCAGAGTTTGATTGTATAATCGCCCGAGGCTGACGCAAGGATGTTTTCGGCAGCGGGGTTAAAGAGTACTTGTCCAACTTTTCTGAAGATCGTCAGTTACTTCACAACGTGGCTGTACTCCCGTAGCTCCTCACCTCGAGTGTCCGGTCAGTTTGCTCACAGGTGCGACATCTGCTGGCTCCTCTGCGTCTGAGTACAGAGAGAATCCTTCGGGAACCTGCCATATGAACACCTTGCCGTCATCAGATCCAGATGCTACGACGCGATCGTTGAAGGGGTTCCTAAATTCAGATGTCAGCGAGCTCCCCGGGTTGCGGTTTCAAGGCTCGTTCACCAGTCTGTGTCCAACACTGGCGCCGTGTGTCCTCGGAACAAGGGGATCTGCTCAGGTAACCTGCCCTTCTCATTGAGCGGTATGACAGCGAAGGCGCCTCCGCCACTGGCTTCCCAATTGACTGAGAGATACTCGGGATTGGCCTGTAAACAAAGGAGTTCCCATTAGCATCGCAATTCCAGCTCGACTACCACGATGGCCGGTGGTACCGCCTCACCTTGATTAAATTGGTATCCCAAGCATTGCGAGTAATATGCAGATTGTCGTAGCACGATTCTTTCCTGGTCGACTTTCCGAAAACATGTCCTGTTCTCCCTGTCAGCTTGCTCTCGTGCGTGCCAGAGCTGACGGGCCAGGCTTACGATACTTCGACGCGCGCACGAATCGTCCGGCCATTCCAGTCGAGATCTGGGAGATACGGGGCTGGTAACAGCAATGTGTAGATTGGGTACGGGGATATGGATATGAATATTTGCGATCGCAAAGAGCGTGGTGTTGTGAGTGTAATGGGATGGTGATATGGCGAGAAATGCGAAAGGTGGTCGGTCGTCGCGGCGCTGATATGCGAGAGAGAGCTCCCCCGGGCCCGCTGGTTTCAGGGTTTCAGGGTGACTTCCAAGGTTGGAAGCTGCGATTGCCCAGGTGCGGGTGATGCGACGGGAGAGTCACGTGGATGGATTTCCTGGCCTCGAGGTCGACTTCACGACTTCACAGCTTTGTTTTGTTTGCAACATCATTGCACTTTGTTCTCATCACTTCTTTACCTCGATAAATCTTCCGACTCTGGTTCTTTTCCTTCCATCATCGTCGGCGTCGTCAACCTTCAGAGAAGTGATAATCCCTCCCATACACATCGATGGCCACTTCCCTATTCTAGGCTCTAGCTGGAAAGCCCCATTTTATGGTTCCACGTTTCGAGGTTACCGAGCTGGAACCACCAATTGCAGTCTCCGGAGAAGGAAGATTTGGCAAGCAAATACATTAGCGTTTAACCACCTTTTCTTCCAATCTCACCAATCAAGTCGCATGGTCTAATGGTTATGATATCTCGTTCACATTACTGAACATGTCCCGAGATGGTTCTGAGTTCGATGTAAGATATATTCAACTCTCTGCTCCCAGCCAACGTACTAATAATTGTTTAACAGCCTCAGTGCGACTATGGTCAAYATCTTTTTTGAGAGTCTTTTTTTGTCATTTTTCATGTCCATGATTGGTCTCCAGGTTCGAAGTGTCTTTCTTCCTTTGCTTCCCTTTGGGCTTTCTACCTTTCCTCCCTCTATAGGCTGCAATCACCCCACTTTGCACATTGTCCTTTTACTTAGACTGGATGTTCTAAAGTTGTAGCAAAGAATACTCTTGTTTTGTGTGCCGGAATTGCAAATGCCACTTTCCCTCTACGCTCTCTGTTCCCGAGAACGGTCTTTTATGTTGTTCATTGTGTTAGAGCCTCGCTCGGGTTTGAATCGCTTCACATTTGCGGAGTACGGAGTACTTGACTAATGGTTTTCCTCGTGTGTTGGAAGTCCGACCCAAGATTTCCTTCTCGGGTTCACAGTGTAAAGCCAACCGCTTCCTTGCCTTTTAAAAATACGTCCATTGAAAACAGCTCATTTCGTTAGTCAGTTTCTCCTTCAGGTGTTCCATCTTCGAGTCGCCGATCAACTTGTTACGGAGTCCTCTTCTAGAGACGCGGAGTTCGGAATTGCCACAACTTGCTGGCTCGATGCTCAGTGTTAAATAGAAGACCCATCATCAAAGTCAAGAAGTAAAGATTAAATACCATATGTCCATACGTTCTTCTCGCCTTTGGAGGATATTCGTTGATGAGTCATCGATTCCACTCATACGCCCTTTGGTCGACAAGAGAAATTGATCTGTACTTTCCTGCAACAGAATCATCAAAATCTTCTCTGAAAAGAATCTCTTCATAGTCGAAAAAATCATGGAAGTGCAATTAATTCCGTGGGATCCCAATTCCRCTGATCATGTTGATCGGCTAGTTCTCCAACGCAAAGCTTGTGGATGGGGTTGGGAAAATGTCTCGAMATTGTGGCAAGATCTTCAACGAAAGGGCCACAAACATATTCATTGGATCGTGAGTCTTCGTCGAAGACTTCGAATCTCCTCCTTCCTACTAACTTTTTCAGTCTCTCTCCACTCGAAACGATATGGCGCGCAAATTTCTTCAGGACCACATTCAAACATTCCCCTCCGAAAAGGTAGCCCTTCATGATTCTGCAGTATCTCTAGGCGGACAATGTATCACTCCCACCGGCGCATCATTTTTGCCCATCGGTCACATTTCTCTTGATTCAGACGACGCGGATCTGCCCGGGAGGTTATCATATGAGTTGAAAGATGTATACCGGATYACCAACTTTTACGTCTCCAAAGCACTCCAGGGATCTGGCGTAGGAAGGGAAGCGATGAACACACTAGAAACGATGGCTCAACGTGCTCCCATCTGTGCAAAGACGCTAGCTTTAAGTACAGCGGCTAATGACTTTGACGGTTGGCAGGTAAGCTACGAAGCTATTGGAATGCCACTCCCAGATGTAAGTTCACTTCGTTCTTCTCCATCTTTCTGTTTGCGTGACGAATCCGCAGTTCGCTTGTGTAACGCGGCCATAGAGTCACTTTGAGATCATTTGATAAGTGCTGATTTTTACCAAGTACCCAATCGCTGGATGGTATCAACGTCGTGGCTATACGGAGTACAAGCGCGTCAAAGACGCCTTTATGCAGGCAGATCATGCTGGCAAACTATGGCCGTTTATGGCAGTATACTTGAAAAAAGATGTTCAGCAAATCTGTACTCGAAATGCCGTAAGATATTCCAGGCACCACCAATACCGCTACCGTTGCATCGTCACTACCACGTGGTCTCCCGCCGTATCAATTTCGTGTCTGCGGAATTTTCATCCGGAAAACCAAGCCGTAGGATGAGATCAACCCAGTCCAAATATTGAGCCCTTCAAGAAGTACGCCATGTCACGGCCAATACAAATCATTTCGTGGACTCACATACGCTCCTTTCTTACGCATGGGAGCAGTCGACTTACTCGAGAGAACTCAATATTGACGGATGCCTCTTTCATCTTGAAGCAGGTCTCAAGAAAACACTTCATGATGCACGCAAAGCTGACCATATATTGAGATCATCGGGTGCGGTAATGGAGTTCGATTCGATCGAGGTCGAGGACGCAGCGAACAGGAAGATGGAAATCTCTACTCTTCACTGCACACATACACCGTCCAGATTATTGATCCCTTCAAATATATTCTTTGTTTAGTGCCTACCACATATTCGAGTCGATTACGACAACTCGTTTCATCAGTGCCCGTTGATCTCGCATACCGTGAATTTCTGAGCGACGCAGCGCGCTATGATTAGAAAGGCTGCGACATGTTAACTACGTTGACGACTAATATTTACTCATTGCGGAATTGCTGACTCGACTTCGTGACGAGTCTACAAAGAACTTTGAAAACAAGTAATACAGGTGGATAATATTAGACTATCTCGAAGTGGTGAGGACACTCACATGGTGGCCGAAGCCGCCTTCTTGAAAGTAATCTCTTCAGTTTGAGGTTTTGAACAACGGCCCAAAGTCACGAACAAATTTCCACAAATATCTAGAAAGTGACGAGTAAGAGTTGAGCAACCCACGAGAAAGCTCGACTTCCTGGATTGATGACTTATTGGGATTCTATCGTTACGCCTCAGCCTGCTGTTATCGTCCCCCCAGACACTAATATTGGTAACTCAACTAGTCCACACACTGGTGCTTACATTGTGTCGAAGAACACAATTTCAGAACAAGCTACGTTCTCGACGATCGCAGAATGCATCGGTAATCTTACCAATATATTTATCTATCCTGGCACTTACGAGGAGCAGCTCACGTTCAAGTATGTATTATGCATTTTCTCACCAGATGACTAACGACGAAGCTGCCACTTGCCAGCTTGCAGGCTTTTTCTCGACTACAACATGGATTGATCTCACACCTCTAGCCGTGTCTCCCTTTATTCCAAGTAATATCCAACCCACGGTGACCATTACATCGACAATCACGCCTACAGGTTCCATTCCCGTCGTGACAATTTCGAACACTAGCTTCCTTGTGTCAACGACCTCTTTCCCTGTCTCCATTATCATAAAGAATGTCACGGAAGAGATCTCCACTACAGTTGTCACTACGAATCCAGATGTGTACAAATTAACTACGCTCAAAACCACAACAACCGTGCTTTCCACGATTACTCCTGTCCCCAACCTGACGACTTTGACTAACAACGAACTTCTTTACACCACATCGACTATTCAAGGGGCCTCTTTTACAGTATTGAAGAGTCCACTACCTTAACTCCAAGTCCAACGTCACAGGTCAGGACTATCGTAGTATCAGATATCGAGACCGCGCTTGTCACGCCAAAGAAAATTTCTCCGACGATCACTTCCGTACTCAGCCAAGAAACCATATCGACATCCACACCGAAAGGCAAGACTTCGACTATCAAGTCTACTACTACTGTCTTTTTGATAACTACGGCATCTACCCTTCATATAACACGGACCGACACTTCCATCATCTCCATCAGTAGTGTCAAGACTATTACCCCCAAGGGTCATACGCAGTCGACAACGTTCTATACTACCCTTCCAGCTGGCCTAACTGTTACCACCAAGGCTAAGAAAGCAGTTACTTCGCTCATCTCCTTCACTTCGATATTGTTTCAGACATCGAAGATAACAACCACTCTAGACTACATTCCAACGTCGGGTTCGAGGATAAAACGCGATTTGCCACAGGAATTTCAGATCGAACAACGTCAAGCCTCGAGTACCAGCGTCCCTGAGACCTCTACCATTACCGTGTATTACACTATTCCCCTGAGGACTAGCACTGTGGTCGATCTCAYCACGGTGTCGACCACTACCACAGTCTTCCTKTCYAAATCCACGGAGACTGCGTCGTACACGTCGTACATTTACAAAACTACCGTGGTTCCTGGCCAAACCTTCATCACGAACGTCGAATCCACGACTACCATTCTCAAAACTATAAAGCTTCCCTCTCAACATCAACATCTATAATAGATCTCCAAGGCACATCTGTGATAACCACCTCCCTCAAAGGGACGACTCAAACAAGCACCTCCACCATCCTGACGACCGTCGAAACCTCAACTCGTACATTACCAGGAATCACAGTCCAGGTCTCCACAACAAGCACTCTACACAAAACAACCGCCAGCACTCTTCCCACCACCACAATTCTCAGCACAGTCACCACGACACAAATACATACCTCGAAGGTCATTCTCCCTACTCCCACCACCACAACATCTCGGATATCAATAGTGACCAAGAAATCCACGACCACCCCGCCAGGAACGAATCAGACAGTCTCCGTCGTCAAAACTAGCACGATACGATATAAGTCACGACCACACTTCCTACCACGACGCTGACTGTGAGCAAGACCGTAACGTCGAGGGTGCCGACACCGACAGTCACGACAACGAGTACGGTGACGAAAAGCACTACGATTAAGCGAACGAGTACCGTGACGAGCACTAAGACAACGACTAGAAAAGGAGCAGAGACGTGCAGTGGATAGGAAATCCGAAATCGGGCTGAAGCTTTTAGTTAATGTATATTGATGAAACATAACCAAGATGTGAAATTCAGATACCGGGCTTCGCTAAGTGCAATCATTTCGTCATTGTGCAACTTGACTATAACCAAACAACATCACTCCAACTCCCCCGTCCAATCTTTCAACCTCAAAGCCTTCATACGTCTCTGGATACTCCTGAACGCGCCATTCTCTTCCATACGTACATTCAGAGTGACATTCCACGGCCCGTTCTCCTCTTCGAAGGGACAGAAATTGTCTTCGCCAGGCATGGTTCCTTCTTGGAAGTATTGCATGATCTTCGCGTTGGAGCATTTGTTGCCTTCGCAGTGCTGTGGGGAATCAGCGGAGGGCTATATGGACGGTTGTGGGGAATTTGATGATGGTATAGAAGGAATGGGAGTCTGATATTGAGAAGAGAGAAGGTTGACTACTTACACCGGGCTCGTTGACGGTCAGAACTTGGGATCCTGGGAAAATTGCTGAGGATTTGAGGGCACTACCGAGCGTTAGGAATACTTCCAGAACTATCTCCGCTTCCAGTCCTCCTCCTCGAGTGAAGTTTCTTCCCTCCTTGAAAACAGTCGCAAAGATTGAACTAACCCGACAAGTGGAGTAATACGATCCCAAGAATTCCCAACAAACAAAATCGGATTCGCAGTCGTAGCACCAAACGGTCCTAACACGATCAATCACCCATTAGTACATTCCGCAATCACCTCATCACAACCACACTGGACCCACCCGTAAACCTCTCCTTCGCACGAATCGACCAGCCCACACACATAACCCAATTCCCAACCAGCACTTCCCCACCAATAAAGCTCTGATGCTGCAAAATCTTAACATACGGTGCCATTTCTTCCACAGTCATATTGTACAGCGCATTTCCGTTATCAGAACAAGTGACGGCTGGTTGATATGCATCATCATACACAACTTCCGGATCCTTTCGCACCGGCCAGATGTCTAACGCAGCGGCGACGCTTCCCTGGGTGGGATTGACCAACGCGGATTCGAGTTCCAACAGACCATCAGCCAGGTCGAGGAAATCTGTCTTCGGTGCTTTGAGATTATTCCAGATGTTCCCCTTCAGCGTCTTGAGAAGGAGYTGGATCTCAGTCGCATTAGCCCATTGCTGCTGATCTGCCATTTGAGTATCAAGTCTCGCGAGGGTCCGTTCGAAGCGGAAGAAGATGTCGCCAGCGGTGTCGCCGATGTGGTAGGGRCAGGCGGCGCCGGCGAGGTTGCAGTAGATGAAGAATGTCGAGAAGACGTCGTCCGCRTTCATTAGTTGCCGAGTTCGTAGACCGGATACGACGTCGTCTGGATCGGCGACGCCGTCGAGAACTACACGGCCGACTCGGTGTGGGAACATTGATGCGAATGTGATGCCTATTGTTGTTCCGTAGCTGAACCCCCAGTAGTTTAGCATTCCAGGATCTTCGATCAGTGCACCGTCGGGACTGGCTGCGAATGCATCAAGAAGACTAATCATATCTTTCGCGACGATAGACGTGCTCATATGTTGTCCAGCTCCAAACTCGCCACCGATAATCTGCTCGCATTGCATTCCAACTTCGAAGCTATCGTCATAGTTCGCCAAAAGAGCTTCAGCTCCATACAAAGGACCATGAGGTTGTTCATAACGTCGTTGAGGCGGTTGAGATTCTGGATTTCCYGCAGTACAATTCGCAGAAGGGACGCTATATCCAATGCCTCTAGGTTCCCATCCTACAATGTCATAATTTGCACCTATACCATCCATAGCTAMGCCASSCCCCGAGCTAAGGACATAATCCACTGCTGAATTGCCAGGTCCGCCAGGATTGATCAGCACCATTCCTTTGTATGGTACTTCAGTAGCTGGATATTTGATCAAAGGGACTTGTGCGCGAGCACCGCCTGGAAGCTGGTAATCTAATGGAACCTGCCATTGAGAGCTCGTTAGTATCTTGCACCAGTGATATGAATGGAATTAATACAACGCACATCGAGCACGGCACATTGAAACTTATCCTCGAAACACCATGTCCAGACCAAATCTGTGGAGGGAACCAACTGATGACCCGTTAGCACCATTTAGTCTCTCGTCTAATCGTCAGGACCTACACTATCCCAAGGCGACGTCCCCGAATATTCATCCGCCCTTTTCAGTATTCCAGGTGTAAGGGGTAACCGAACAGCTATTGCGCGTGAGATAAACACAGCCAACACAACAGATCCTTTAACAAACATTATGAATCCAAAAGGCGACAATTATATAAAACTCCTTGGACATTCGGGACATCCTCCATCTTAGCATATTCATCCATATTTATCATAGCGCCAAGAACACACCTGCTCGTAAAATGGAACAAACAAGGCGAAGTAACAAAGTTATGTTGTAAGAAATCTGTTACAATCCTATCATCAGCTATAGGAAGGAGACGGACCAGGCAGGTACTGTACTGCCACCTACTTAGACGCCCTATGATCCTGTGCTGTTCACCTACGTAAATGCATGTGCAGGCACTATGTTTCAGAAACCAACAGCTGAAAGGCCGGGACGTAGTCCATCGCAGAACTCTACATTTTTAAGTTTCTAGCTGTCTAGCGCACCGAGTGAACCATGATTATAGAGCGAGAAAGAACCGTCGAGTGTTGGGGTAGCAGTCAGTCAACATCTAAATTCCACCCCCCACGAGAATCAAACCTAACTTCCTTCATCGACCTCAAGGGTAAAGATACTGTACGGGGCATCATTCATGATTGGATGTCAGGTACAGAAACCGTGGCCGCAAAATGTGGCGCAAGACACACTGTTTAAAAAGCATTCAAGAAGTTCGTAAGGTTAGAGGACATTCATTTGTCCTGGCAGGGTATCATGGAAATCCATACTTAAGCATATAAGCGGCCAAGAGTAACAACGAACACCAACGGTCTCAGCCTGCTTGTCTGCCTCGAGTCTGCAGAGAACTAAGCGAGAAACAGGGAGCAAACGACGTAACAAATAACAGACGACCAACAACCAACATCACGTGCAACGACGACAATTATTGTCCTCGAGGTAYATACACCGGTTCCATATAAAGTCTGGGCTAGAGAYAAAGTCAAGGCATAATGGACCACGGTCACCACGCTTGAGAAATGACAAGATCTTAATGGCTGATAGCTCAACTCAGGGCAAGGAATAAAATAGCCACTTGGCAGAATCGTCACAAATAGCCATGCCGCGATAGGGCATGAAGTCATTCCCTAAAGGACCACTGAATCAACAGCTAGCATTGCATTCAGCAGCACTCAGCCAACCACTGTCGCATCATAATATACAGATTATCTCTTCCGTCGTCTAAAAGTCAGTCTCCATCAAACACGCAAGTCGGACGGCCTAGTAGTAGTAGTTCTCCTCCAATGTTCGTCCTCTCATGAATTGTGGCTCACTCCCCCGTACGTAGATATCCTCGAAAACAATCTGGGGTGTAGCATCTGGTGGTGGCATAGCCTCTGCCTCCGCGACCTCCTTATCAACGGCGGCTCTCGCATCCTTGTCAATCGTCTTAAGCTCGTCCTCTGTTGTGACATTCCATTCCAACAATTTCTGCTTCAATCCAGCGATTGGATCTTGAGTAGATCTCATACGTTGAATCTCCTCACGAGTTCTGTAGGTAGTTCCTGGATCGGACATCGAGTGACCACCATATCTGTATGTGACGTATTCGAGAACCAGAGGACCATGACCAGCAGCTGTGTATTCCTTTCCGTATTGGACGGCAGCCTTTACGGCAAGAACATCCATTCCGTTAACCTTGAGGCCTGGGATGTATTGACCACGCTTGTAGTAATCGGTAAGAGCGGACGATCGGTTGGCAGCGGTACCCATTCCATACTTGTTGTCTAAGTCACGGGTCAGCAAATAGTCGATCGCAAACAAGCACCATAAACATACTTTCGCATCCGAATAGAATTGGAAGATTCCATAACTTGGCCATGTTGAATGCCTCAAACACTTGACCTTGGTTACTTGCTCCATCACCGTACARGGCAACAGTGGTATTCTTGTTGCCATTATACTGATGAGCGAATGCAAGACCAGCACCAACTGGAACCTGAGCACCAACGATACCATTTCCACCATAGAAGCCCTTGGCGAACATGTGCATGGAACCACCCTTTCCGTAAGCAATACCTTCACGGCGACCAAGCAATTCACCRATAATCGATTTGACGGAAGCTCCACGCATCAGGGCGAAGCCGTGGCATCGGTAGGCGGTGATAATATCGTCCTCCTTCGTGAGCGAATGCTCGATTCCAACAGCAACAGCTTCCTGTCCAGTGGAAAGATGACAGAAACCTCGAATCTTCTTCTCCTTGTAAAGTCTATCTGCGGCCATCTCCATTCGTCTGCGATACTGATCAGTCCCATTATCCCCACTCCTAGAATTCTGCYACTCACCGRACTGAGACCATATCATAGTACATCTGCTTCAGCTCCTTCTTTGTGGTATCGAGGGTATATGGAGGTGGGTCGAGCTCGTAGGTCTCGAAAGATTCGTCYGAAAGCTGGATTTGGAAAGCTTTGGTATCTTCCTATATGCGCAGTCGTATTGATCAGCATTGAATCATCTACCCAATTGATATCCGATCCTTATTCTCACCTCTGGGACGGCATCTTTATCTGCATGCGCGCTAGCGGCATCAGTTGTGACGGTTCTTTTCGCAAGAGCAGCTCGGGAAAAAGCATTGCTGCGCAGAGGCGCGGTGCGGCTTGCTCTTAAAGCTCGAGAGAACATCTTGTCGGAGATCCCAAGACAAGAATCGCAAACAAAAGAAGAAATGAGTGGTGGTGGTGATGGAATTGGGAGAGTGAGTAGTTCCGCAAGGAATTAGAGCTTCGCTATCCGACCTTCCCAACGGCCAACAGAATTTAGTTCCCGACCACGTGATGCGACCCACTTCCTTTTCCAGGTTGGTTGGCAGTTTGAGCCTCAACGCTCAGCGACTCTTCAYCACSYAGGAAGAGTGGAATATTGTTATCATTGGCGATAAATGCTTACAGAAATTTTACYAAAGCTTCAGGACTGATGAACTGCTCAATAGAATGCAACTCAAACGAAATATTTCACATCTGCCACGAAAATATCAGAATCGCTTGTCAATTCCTTTCATTGGTCTACTTTATGGTTAACCTCTCTGCTGTTATGCAATGCCTCCCATGTCATTCAATACCAAGTTTGATATGTTATTTCACCTCCCATGTAAGTAAAGGACCAAACACGCCTGTTTGTATCCTCAAAACAATATTCCGCTTTCATTCCAATGGTATCTGGCAATGTTCAAACGCCAATGATGCACCGGAACGTGAAAAGCTATAGCGCTGAACATATATACATTCGCGGACCGACCAGATGTGAGTTCATCAGACCTAGAGCGACGAGAGACCGATTTCGAATCGACTTTTATATATGGGACCTCTTCGCCCTGCTGTTAGTTTGCTACAAGATCTGATTTCCAGCCAGATCTGTAATAACAATCCCTGTCGATTGTAGATGATATTGGTGTATGTCACAACCATTCTGGGTGAGACTTGAAAATTCATAGCCAAACCGTGACTCCAATCGTTCAATCTTCATCATGAAAAAAKGTTGGGCCTGTTGCTTGCGGTGGGGCAGTCGAAGGCCCGGCGTCTTTCATATCCACATCGTCCTTGTCGTAAGAAGCATCCTGTGAAGTCAACCCGGACATAGTTTGATCAGAGCTACTCGACGACCTATACTCGATGGCGCTGAGAGGTCGTGGTACTGATTCTCTTTCATAAAGCTGCTCTTCGGGTGGCGAAAACGACCATACCTCCATAATTGTGCGATTCGACCTGCTAGCCATGACGACGCACTTCTCTTCCTCGAAGGCCACCCTCCATACAGCGTCGGCTGGTGCGGTCAATTCTCGGACGAGTTGACCAGTCTTGAGGTCCCAAACTTTCACTCTTCCGTCACTGCCACCACTAACGACTCGAGTATCGTCGAATTGTAAGCTGGTCACGCTATTGTCATGCGCAGCTAAACGATGTATAGGTGCCATTTTTTCCAGCGACCATACTCTGACGGAACCATCAGAGCCTCCTGTAACTAGAGTGTTCCCGCGCATCTGCAGCTGGCCAACTAAGGAAGTATGCCCTTGAAGAATCGCTTGGCAAGATCTAAAAGCATGTTAGCATATTATTTCATGATAAGCTGGAAATACTTGCCCATTATTTGGATCCCATATCCGGACACTCGTGTCCAAACTTCCCGTCGCAATTCGTGTTCCGTCGAATGCAATCGCATATATCTGTGAGAAATGACCCGATAATGTACGAAGACATCGTCCTTCGGAAATACTCCAGACCCTGGCAGTCGTGTCATAACTACCAGAGACCACGATGTCGCCCTTAATCTCCAAACATCGCACACTGGCTTGATGTCCAACCAGAACGTTTTTGCACAGTCCAGTTTTGATATCCCACACTCTTAAAGTAGTATCCCTGGATCCAGAAATGGCCGTATTCGCATCGGACATTTTCAAGCATCGCACCGTCGATGTGTGACCTCGTAGAGTATGTAGACTCTCCCTGTAACAAGAAATCAGCTCCAAACCTAATCACTAAACCTCCAAACATACCCCGTGGCCATATCCCAGACCCTGACATCGCGATCGCAACCGCCGCTGACCAAGGTATCTTCCCATGGAACCATCGCCCATACACCCATCACATGCCCCTGCAGTGTCTTTTGCGCATTGCCATCTGTATTGAAAACATGTATTTTGGCGTTATCGAGAGCTACCACGATGTATTTGGGCGTGAGATGTAAACTTGTTACGACTCCTTGGTCTTGTGTAATATGCCTAGCTATGTTTCTTCCACCCGTCCTCCACGCAGTCTCGACCAGATATCTCTGTTTGAAATGGGATTTGTAGGATCGCATTTTCGGTCGCCTTAGGATGGCAGAACTGGTGGCGCTATCAAAACTTCTCGAATTACCCTGAATATGTGGTGCAGCTGCGATCGCTCCAGGAAATGAATAAGTTGCTTCCCCGTCGAAATATCCATGTATGGGATTAGGCGGCGGGCGAAGTGAGGAGAATGGAGGGGTGCTTATGTGAGCTTCTGACATCCTCCTACCATAGTCGTGCTTGGCACATAATTTCATCCACGTTACGTCGTCTGCCAATAATTCTCTCCAACGTTGTGACACCTGAGATGCTCGGGCCAGGACTTTAGGGTCATCGATACAAGATAGAATCTGTGGTCAGATATTGTTAGCACCCACACTACGAAAATTCCCCTCGATCACTTACCCGCAAGCATATTTCGTTCGGCAGACCTGTGAAAGGGTCCTTTTTCAGTAACGGATCTACGTACTGCCGTACGAAGCTCAACTGCTGGCTGGTACACATATTCAACAAATCTGCCAATATCCTTGTCCGCTCCGGAGGTGATCTTCCTTTGAAATATATCCTGACTTTGGAGAGGAACAGATCCTCCTGGTCTCCMGCTTCGCTCCAATCTGGTTGCGGATGATCTGGACCRGGACTCGCTGCTGGTGTCGGTGGTGGAGGAGGATCGTGGCTCGAATGTGTKGGCGAGTCTGGGTCTGCAGATGGCGTTGTCATGTTCGGTGTAGGAGGACCTCTTGGGCGGGACTGCACAATCTTTTCCACCCTCGAGGATAACCGCACATTTCCGGCGTTGGTATTTAGCGTGAGAGTTGCTCGTGTCGTTGGCGAAATATCGCCATCGTCTATGTTATGGTGGACCATCGAGGCCCGCCGCTCCGTCAAACTTAACGGCCTGTAACCTTCCATCGTAGTTGCCTTTTGCGATATGTCCCAAACGACTTCCAGCAGTTGCAATAATCAATCGTAAATGGCCGTCTCGCTGTGCGCAGGCGATCCCAGGGGAGAGTTGAATGATTTCTACGGAGACGAAGTGAATGGCGAATATGTTTGAAACAAAGCGAGCTGGGAAACCGGCGTTTGGCTCGTTTGTACCATCGATATGTACAGCACAATCGGTGGAAAGGCAGAAGTATAATGTGGTTTCTCTTCGTATTGTTCTGTGTAGAGCACGTTTCTCCGAGATTGATGATGGGGAAGTGGTGGTCGTAAGAACAATAGGTAATGCCTTCTACGTCGTGCTACCAGTGACAGATGCTTCGACGCATGAGAGATCGGAATAAATCGTATGGCGGAACAGAACAGAGGGGACCTGGGACGGATTAAGGATAGAGGGTGTTGACGAGAAAGGACTATGGCAGGATCGGCTGGGGATCGCACACCATGGTCTGTACGATGGTAGAATGGCGGAGAAGAAGCTGGGGATTTTTTCTTTTTTTGGGCGAGGAGAGAGAGAATGGTATGGAGTCGTGGATGTTGGACAGTGGTTGTGCGTGGTGGGTGGTGGGAGGTGTTGCAGATTCCAATCGTGATGAAGGAGGCGGCTGAGGTTTGAGACGAGAAGTGAAGACGAAAGACGGAGGAGACAGCGGCAGTGGAGTCGATGCAGTGGAAGTGGATGCAACGCAACGCAGGCGATTAGAAAAGCAGCGGGCGTTGGCGAGATGGCGGTGGACCCTGGAAGAGTGGAGCCAATTCAGGCCAATACAGGCCAATAGGCGCCAAACCTACCAACCCCAGACCGCTGAAGACCACTGAGAGACGACCTGTCTTCAGTGTGTTGCAGCCTCGTACTCAGGTACTGTGCCGTTCGCTACGCTCTATATATGCTTAAACGTGATTGATACGAGATTGGTTGTGGTAGATACACTATGTATTATCATTCAACTTAGTAATATATATATATACTCTGACGCTCTCCTCTTTCCGCTCCGACGAGAGGCTTTCAATCGCTTCGCTCTTGCGCTTCAGATGAATGGCCATTCAACAGACTTACACACATTACTCTGTGCTTACTCGTGAAGTATTGTGACTAAGTTAGTATTCAAAAAGTCAGCATCGACCGCCCTCGCTCAGAGCGTAGCGAACAAAAGCCTCCACGGCAGTGGCCAGCGGAGCGTAAAAACAAGAGCGTCAATTGCGTCTATCACTTTTCTATTTCCCGTAAGAGATCCAAGATCTCCAGTACCATTGGCAAGTACGAGGCTTCAGGGCTATCGCGCTTACAGAAACCGCAATCCAATAGTTCCAACGCGGGCGGTAAGAGCAGCACAAGACAAGCCGGGCGGATGACTTGCAGACAAGAAGCCAGGGTGCGAAGCGAAGTGCTTGAAGAATAATATCTCCGTTCTCACCGAAACGAACGCATGAAAGACGGCGGTCGGCTTGCTGCTGCTGCTGCTGCTTGTGCTTTTTAAAACAATGTGTCCATGGGCTGAATGCTTACGAGGTTACGAGTTGTGTGCAGCTAGCAGGTTTCCGTCCGCTTAACGAGGTAAAGGGGGAAAGGATGAAGGGTGTTCATGTGAGTCCTGTGATTTCTCATCTAACCACTTTATGCGTATTTATTTGCGTCGCTGTTTGGTTTTGTTTGTCACCTGCCCAGCGGTTCGTGTTCTCGTGAGTAATCCAACTCGTTTTAAAACATTATCATCATYCGGTACGGATCATTACCCGTTTGGTTGACTTTGTGTCAGTTGAGTAAGTCATTCGGAGAAAGGGTTGCTTAGCGAGACACGGAGTCGCATAACTTTTCTTCCTCGTCTCTCTGGTTATCTGATAAGTAGTACTCCTTCACATGTATTGCCCTTATGTATCTATATCTTCCCATTCTTCTATGTTTCTACTGCTGTCTATAGTAATGGGTAGCCAGTCTCGTCCAGCTCAAAGCCAAGTCTACCTAGACTCTTTTCTTCGTTGTATCCTTCCATATAATTTTTGGCTGAGTTTACGAAGAGAAGAGAAGCAGGTGAGAGGATGYCACTCGCCAAAGCACCTGTGGAGTCTGGACCCTGAGCCTCCCGAAGCATGCAGGGGCATATCTGAGACGACCATCCATTATTACCAACTGCCATTTTTAAATCACACAGCCGTGTTGAAGCACCACTTCAGATCACCCATCTACGCTTTGATCTCCACGATCTGCACATACAGACCTCGTCGCTGCTATCGAACGGCATAGCAACAGAATCATCTCGACTCGTGAACGCCATGTTTTGATCTAAAGCATCATCGAGAAACAATTGCTGAATTAGGTTCAGAACGCCAGTCTCAACTTGTTTGACGTTTCTGGAATGTTTTGACTACTCATTGGATARGTCAACCGATGAACGCCTCTATATARATCCGATGCGAGCGAAATTTATTCTTCCTTCCTACTAAATTCCCTATCAACAGCATAGCAAGTACGTTCCATTTCCTAGACTGCCACAGAGAAAGCAGATAGCAAACGAAAGTTGTTGAAGTGAATTCAAATTGATAGACCATACCACAGCACTTCCTCCACAATGTCTAATGTTCCTTCTAAGCGGGAAACTCTGAAAATCCCCCGCCTGCTCAACTCCTGATCTCCAATTCTCCGGCCGTCGCCATCAATTACTTCGTAAACACCACAGCACCTTGCTCACCATCATCTCTCATCCCTCAACACCTATTGTTCCCCATGCCCTAAATTTAGACCCTCATGCCTTCCACGGCCCCATTCAGCCTATACCACCCTTCGTTTTCTGCAGCAGTATCAAACTCGTTTAYCCAAAATCAACTCACCCCCTTTCCATCAGCTTGAAACACTACACTTTCAGCGGGGCAGGCGCGGGTGTTTCAATAAACGAGCACGTGGATACAGATGTTGGGTCGGGGTGTATCACATGACACTCGTGACCTCACCTAACCTCCAACTATCAAACTTACTCTTGCTGGTGGGGAGGGGTCTCTATCTCAGGGTTCTCCAACTCAGATCTAAGATTTTCATCTGTGATCCCCTATTTTGTGATATCAGTGACTTCGCAAGCTGATTCGGACAGCAATTAGAAGCAGCAAGTACTAGCTCACTAAAGAAGGATGAGTTCGCCAAAGCCCATCGTCTCGCCAATTTCACCCATTGAGTCTCCATCAAGACATTTGGAACATACAGCTGAACACGAACAACAGACTTATCTAGATATAGGCGCTATTTCCTACTACCTTCTAATCCCACCGCACGATCTATACCAACGGATCCTATCCGCCACGATATAGGTAATGATCCCTCTATCCAACTCTAACTTAGCATCACTAAGCATCACCAGCGCACTTCGTAGTGCAAATTCTCTCATCGCCGCGAACTTGCGAAGCATACAGGAAATTCGGACTTTCTGCTCGCTTAGTGAATGTGATCTTCCTGGTGCTCATCATCTCGAAATACCAGCCCAGATCACTCAACCCCATTTGTTATCTACCATCCCTCATGACGCATAGAGTAATAGATATAGCACCTGTTCAAATATTCGCCACCACGGTTCGGTTAATTTATCGAGTACCTTATTAAGGAGCTATCGTCCAGATCCCGCGCTCCGAAAACCAACGTCCGAGACCTACTTATCGATAGGTCCAAAACGGATTTAGAACTAGAAGTAATAAAAACACGGGGTATATCGATACATATTATATACTCTATGAATACAATTCAAACCATTCTCAAATGCCAAAAAGGGGCGCTATTCCCGAGGGTTACGCTTTCGTCTTGCCTTGTTACGATATACCCACAAGCTGCCTCAAGAGACGCGAGCGATACTGTACTACTTGACCAGGAATAAGAAGCAGGGATCTGAGTAGAAAGCAATTATATCACCCATAGCACTCGAATTCGCGAGCAATTCTGTGATTATGCTGTGTATTCTTGCTTCAACGTCAGAAAATTAATCTGTCACGAACGTGTGGTGCCTATTCAGAACTATCAAATACATCTTTGCATGGAACATCGGCCGCAGACGCTATTTCTTGTCTATGCGTAATCTGGTATTTTTGCGATGATTCTACTGTGCGAAATGCGTATGTTCTTTAAGAGATCTAATTCAAAACGCCTCTAGATGCCGTGCATGTGACTGAGACATCGAGGTGAAGCGCTAAATGTTGTATAATCTTTCCCTTCGTGATCTTAGTCCTAGATTAAAAATTACCCATAAAAAGTATTTCTCTGATCCACAAGTCATATCACCTTAGGCTCTGAATCATAACATCCTAGCTTATATTCAGCCTATGCAACGTGTAGTAGTT
The DNA here is from genome assembly GCA_003988945.1 of Chaetoscypha palmicola. Taxonomy (NCBI): domain Eukaryota; kingdom Fungi; phylum Ascomycota; class Leotiomycetes; order Helotiales; family Helotiaceae; genus Chaetoscypha; species Chaetoscypha palmicola. The sequence continues at coordinate 71,162 of QYAH01000378.1, read as the reverse complement.
ATGAGTTCAGTATACCATGTTTCAGTCGTTTACACATTCACCAACTTTGCACTTTCAAATGAAAGGGATCTGATTTCCTAGAACTAGCAACTTTTAACACCATGGACGCCTGAGAAATCACATAGTGTATGACCTAAGCAAGCGACCTCTATAAAACACCCAAATGGGCGCAACCAAACAGAAGCAGTAGAAATAAGATCCCTCATCCATTCCGCGCCTGAGCTTCGCTGATTTATGAATTAATCTAGCATGTTATACCAATCATCTCCGTCCACCAGTCGCTTAACAGGATCGTGGTGTGTCTGTCTTTGTTTTAAAGATATACTTGCCTACCGTGACAATATTAAGCCGCTTATCAGAGGGGACATAGTTCTTGCAACTACAATTTTCTGCATAACGAGAGATTTCGTGTATGTAGGATCATGGCTCTCTACCTACATATATACATGCTCACCCCGACCATGACCTTGTAATTTATATTCTTGTCGAGTATATAAGATCTCTCACAATCTGGAGAGTATCAAGGAAGGGAAGATTTCATTCTAGTTCGAAGGTATAGCGAATGAGTATCTTTTCGATTCTGCCTGAAATTTAAGAAAACTCATAAACTAATGCAAAAAGGAGGCTTGCAGGTACAGACTTTATGGGATACTATGTAGGAAATATATCGCGTATGAACTTCTGCTTCAGAGATCAATAGAAATTATATTCGTTATTCAAATGGCCTTACARACAGAGATTGTTCTGGGTATCATAGACCACACGCCTAGGATACACTAGACGCCTTTTAGTGATGCCCTAACGCCCATGCCCATTTTCCAGTCTCTTAATCACAGAAACGCCAATACAATGCATGATCCATGATACAATCAAGATTCCTGAGCCGAAGAGCGACTTTTAAACTCCTCCGCCCATTCCTGGGCTGCCTCTTTACGCTCCGCAGCCTCCTCCTCATATAATATAAAATCATCTTCTCCGACCTCACTCGTCTCCTCCCACATCTTCTGAAACTCGGCGTCGTCAAACCCTGTGTTTGGCACCGCCCAGATATTCTCTCTCAGCCGCTTGTGACGCTCTCGATCCTCCTCAATACGCTGCTCAACTTGCTTCTTGTCCAGTCGAGCATAGCTAGCGCCGTTCGTCTTTCTAGGAGGTTCTCCAACCGCAAGTGACGTGCCAGTCATTTCCGTATCCGGGTAAAATGGAGATGACATCCCAATTGCATCCGACTGAGTATCGCGCTCCTTCAAGCATTCTTCGATCTCAGTGACAGTCTGAGGTAGAAGGAACGACTTTGACTGGAGGCCTTGAAGAACCTTGCGAACCACCTTCACATTCGCAGCGCCTGAGCCATCCTCCGGCGCAACCGCATCCACCACCCTCAAAATATCTCTCTGCATCATACGCACGTAATCGTGATGGTTCTCTCGAGCGGCAACATCGCAGAGATGTTCGATGAAATACATGATATTGGCTCGATTGTTCATGGAATTTTGCTATGCGCCATCAGCATTTCTCTTGCCCCTCCAAGTACCAGAACTCTACTCACRCGTTCCAGCTGCTCCAAGATACAGCTATGTAAATCCTCATCCATATCTCGATACTTCAGCGCATACTGAGCAGCCTTATTCGCACTCGTAACACTGGCATTCAAATGCTGCAGATGCTGCGTAAAGCGAATGCGCACCTCGAAGGGATCCATATTCGTGTTTGAACGTGACGCTCCGCGTCCGCGGTCGGGACGAGGGAAATTGTTTGATCTGTGGGAGGCTACCGATTGAACATCTTCGAGTTGGGAAGATTCGAAGGAGTTGTTGGACGTGTTTTGGGAGCGCGGCTTGCTCTGTGAGATTGGGATGACGGAATTCGAGCTTGCGCGCTCGAAAGACGTGGGGAAGCACACTGGCACTGGGAAGGACATGGTTCTGCGCACAGTCTAACGGGTTGTGGTCGTCGGAAAGTGGTGAGGAACGGCAGAAAATTATCTCAATACTGCGATCGGAGCGCTCCAGCTGTGCGTGTTTGTAGCTTTTACAAGCCCCGAGATTGATTGAGAGTCGAAATTTATCGTGGAACTTCACTCAAGATGTTCGCGAATAAAGGTGCAGATTCACAAATGACTCTGGCGGTCGTGGGTTGTGGTAAGTTCCCGCGCATATTCACTTTCTGTTGGAAGGGGAGGGTTAACGCGACGAAACTAACATCTTCTGCGACAGGCACGATGGGGATCGCAATTCTCTCTGGCATTCTTGCCTCGCTTCACGAGATACAAGCGCCTAARCCGTCATTCCTTCAATCTGCATCAGGGAGCTCGACTCCTGCGGAGGAAGTGCCCTCCCGTCTTCCCTCGAAGTTCATCACCTGCGTTCGCAGACCCGAAAGCGCAAGGAGGATCAACAAGGCACTGTCGAGCTACACCGAATCAGTTGCAATTACCCAGAATGCGAATGTTGCTGCGTGCAAACAGGCAGATGTTGTGTTACTGGGATGCAAGCCATACATGGTAGCCGATATCCTGGCCGAGGAAGGGATGGTGGAAGCGCTGAAAGGGAAACTCTTGATTAGTATTCTAGCTGGAGTTACATCTGATCAGATATATGCGCATCTATATGGGAAGACACCTGCAAACCCAGAAAGCGAAGGCCTCTGTCAGGTTGTCAGGGCTATGCCAAATACAGCCTCTGGAATCCGAGAGTCTATGACTGTCATCGCTACCTCGACGCCAGCACTGTCCCCAGAAACCTCAAGTCTTGTTACGTGGATATTCAAGCGGATTGGCGATGTCGTACACCTTCCACCTGGTAATATGGATGCAAGCACCGCTCTTTGTGGTAGCGGACCTGCATTCTTCGCTCTGATGCTGGAGGCCACGATCGACGGAGCAGTAGCGATGGGCCTCCCAAGAGCAGAAGCTCAGCGCATGGCCGCACAGACAATGAGAGGGGCAGCTGGACTAGTACTGTCCGGTGAGCACCCAGCTCTCTTGAGAGATAAAGTCACCACGCCAGGGGGCTGTACAATTGGAGGTCTTCTGGTATTAGAAGAAGGTAGAGTCCGAGGCACGGTTGCTAGAGCGGTACGCGAAGCGACTGTAGTTGCCAGTCAGCTTGGGAAAGGTGTTCAAGGTGTTAACGGTACAAGGTTTTAAGCATAGACAGATGTCCTCGGGGGTATAAAGTTTCATGATTGTGTTTCTGTTCATATATCCATAACGCCTGCTGCGGTGCTTCTGCCAGATTGGGAAAACAGATCGCATGTCCAAACGCCATGGTCCGCTTCACGTAATTTGTACACTGCCTGTAAAGTTCAGGAATCAAGCCGACTTCATCCTCTTCGATAAGCGTTCTTCATCTTCATCACCTGGAGAGGGTCTCTTTCCATTCGAAACTTTCGAGGATGATGCTGCAATGCCTTTGACTCGCTTGTCGAAATCTCTCAGGAGTCTCGCGTAATCAGCCTCGACCCCTCCTGTGACTTCCTCAAGCTTCTGGATCCTCTCAGCTCGATCGAGTTGCATTAGCATATCTTTGTTATGCTTGTATAGTCGCTTCTTCACCGAAAGAGTCCACAGATGATACTCATATTCTTTCGCTGCTAGATCCACAATCGACTTTTTCGAGTGCTCGATCAGCGACTGTCTGACACCCAGAGGAATAAGGGAAAGCAGCTGCATCTCTACGACACGTGCAAACTGTCGAGGAGCGATCTTGAGCTTTGTCCGAATCTTGTCTAAAACTTCCTGGTCCAGGATGTCCCTAGGTACTGGTCCTTTGGCTCGTAAGCTGACCTTGCTATTGATACGCAAGGCTGCAAAGTCCGGAACGCTTCGAAGCCGAGCCAAGTCATTGACATCCCTCAAATCATCAAAAGCCTCATTTGGATCTTCAACCGTGATCTCAATCGTCTTCGGATCATCTAGAAAATTGTCGAATATAGCATTATAAAATCTTGATCCGTTGCCACCTCCTTGGAATGGTGGTAGAATGAGGAACTGAGATATTCTTGACCGACATGGATGTGAAGAAAACTGGAGCTCGGGCACATGCTCTGTGGAAGTCGGGAACTTGAAATCATCTCGAATAACTGGCTTGATGGGTTGCTTCTTGGTTCCAGGAGAGGTAGGTGGGGTGAGTGGTTGAAATAGGAAGTACCGGTAGACAGTCGCGTATCCCATAAACGTGTATGGGGAGGCCGTTGCTGTTGGTTGACTCTCTGATGCTTTCTGGTAAAGGAAGAATATTGTCCATCTCTTCAGTGCCTCCTCGGGCTCTCGTAGGTCCAGTAATGTTCCAGCTTCGATGAAGAATGGAACCAGGACCTGGATTCGTTTCAACATCTGTTGGACTGCAAAATCCGCCAAACTGCCCCTCCAGACTTCGAATGTCTTTGAGCCGCTCTGTATCGTTTTCCATAACTCTCCCGGTGGGGTCCATTGGGCATATGAAGGATCTGATATCGCGACTTCAAAGTCCGACTGTCTCTCAAACGCGGCTGCAYTTCTGTCAGTCCAAGCGGCGCACTATTCAGGCGTTGAACACGCACTCTTTGGTAGGAATCCTTCAAGTATTGGCTTCAGGTCTGCTGGTTCTGTCTCTCCTACCGCCTTGAATCGCTTATTGTATGTGATTTGCAAGCTAGGGCGCATATCGGAGGCATTGTATTTGAGGTTAATCTTCAAACCCTGATATCCAAAGATCCTCTCCTCGTCGCCGAAAATCGAGTAGGTGAATTTAGGATGAAAGGTATGTAATGGCTTTTCAGGAGTAATCAAGGAGATATGGACGGCAGCGTTGGCTTCGACAAACCCTATTGCGCATGTTAGTCACGAAGACAAGATTCCTGTCAGAGGTACAAAGTGAATGCGCCTCGAAGGCAGCTGTCGAATTCGAGCTGACGAATCTTGTTTGCGAAGGTGTGTTCGGCGACAAATGTCGAAAAGGGTGCGAGAAGGAGATGCTTACAGTCGCCCTCAGATCCTGACATTTTGCGATCCTCAATTTCAAAAAGACAATAACAAAAGTCGTGGTGGCGGGGTCAATGGAAATGTTTGGGTCAAGGTTGTTGTTTTGATGAAGGTGAAGATGTGTGCAAGTCACTCTCTGCCCTGAGCTTTTGCTTGGATGTTCACGGTCACGGTGCATGGACTTTTGGCGCGTTGATTGAATTTCCAGACGCGACAAACAGGGGTCCGTTGCTTAGTCAGCTTACTCAGCAGTCAAGACTCGCTGGTGGTGTTGCGCTTCAGCCTTGCGGCAAGCTTTGAGGGATGATGCATGATTCCCCTTGAAGCATCAAATCTGTCATCGCTGATACGAATCCTCTCCTTCTCCGAGTATCAGCACCACATATACTCGACCTCTCACGGCGGCATCAGTATCCGCGGACTTCAATCGTGGTTCTCTTCTTCACACTATTACGGCGACGTGTTATTTCTTTCYGAAAGACTCGATATCGCAATGTATCAATAGCGGCGCAAACAAATCGAGTCCACCCTTAGCCCGACCTGTGTCTAAACAATAATTATGATGTTGGACGGCCTATTTCTTCTGCTCGTGCTGAGCGTGTTGATGGCAGTCGCGTATGCAATCCAATTGTTTATATATCAAGCGACGTATATTTACTAATTTATGCAATAGCTCATTCATTGCCGGCGCACTTCCTCTGTCCATGACTCTATCCTCGTCGCAACTACGGATGATATCGACTATTGGAATGGGAGTACTGGTGGGCACATCATTGATTGTTATTATCCCGGAAGGAATTGAAGCAGTATACACTGCAGGCTCAGCTGTCCACTCGCATACAARAAGRGGTCTGCGTGTAGGGGAACGAACGTGGCCCGTTAATGCTGGAATTGCRCCTTTGATTTCCGTAAGARATCYCAATGGCCAAGAGAAGAGGACAATCCAAGATACGGTGGAGCACCACTGGTGGAATTTAGCAATCCGAGATACAACCACTACAGCAGACTCGTCAGACCCCAAGGAGACCACCCCACCAGCAGAATCCCCAGCAGACAAGAGCAAAGAGGAGGATGACCACGATGAATCAAAGCCACCGACTTTTGCGATTGGTCTAGCACTCATCACAGGCTTCGTACTGATGTTCTTGATCGACAAGCTGCCCAGACATGCATCGGAGAACCTTCAGGCTCCACCACCTACCAGACATATTGCGTTAGACAATCTCAGTATGACTAGAGATGCTTCTCCCAATGGAGACGACGAGTCTGAGAGTTTTCTCCGTTCAATGGCGCCGACGCCAAAGCAGACTCGAAGTTTAGCTACAACCACAGGCCTAGTCATTCATGCCACAGCCGATGGCATAGCTATGGGCGCATCCACAACCACTGCCAATCGGGAACTCGGCATCATCATTTTCATTGCGATTATGATCCACAAAATGCCAGCAGCTTTTGGTTTGACCTCCGTGCTACTCAAGCAAGGTCTCTCAAAACGGGCAGCTCGTGGGCACCTCATTATTTTCAGTTTAGCAGCACCCTTCGGAGCTCTTTCAACCTGGCTATTAGTCAGTATCCTTGGTGGCAGTCACATTGAAGGACCAAGAGGGCAGTTTTGGACTGGAATGTTACTGCTGTTCTCTGGTGGAACTTTCTTGTAGGATCAACCAATTCCTACCATTTGAACTTACTGACTCTTCACAGATACGTGGCCATGCACGCTATGCAAGAAGACTCTGGRCACGACCATGATCGCCCTACCAGCAACGGTTATTCCGAAGGTGGAGGTTCCCAGCGGAATAAGCCTAAGCCCCAGATGAAAGACACGTTCTGGGCAGTGCTGGGAATGTTAATTCCCTTAGCAACTCAAGTGTTTCATCATCACTGATGTAGCGTGTAAATTGTACTTTATSAGCGTAGTTTCGATTTATGTTACTTTGTCTTCGGTTTAACAAAATATACCCTCAGCATGATCTGATGTTTCAAATGTAAAATGGACGGATTAGATGTACGGCAAGGTGTCCAATATATGGATTGGTATTATGGATTCAGAAGCTGGGCTTTGCTGTGCCTTAATGCTCCGAATCCAAGCCTCTGAAATACTACTCGCGCGTGATCATTTCGTCTCAAACCATTGTCAACCATAACTTTAGAGACAAMCTTCCTTGTTGACGCRGCCTGCTCCCGAAAGCCGAAAGATGACCTTGAGCAAGCGAGAAGTAGATTTTGTACATATCTCTAGTGTTGATACATCTCATCTCCACAAATCATACACACTCCGTCAGTCTAGTGCCCTACTCCATTGTGACCACGCCACCCAATGCCTTCAGTGCCGCAATAATCTTTTCCGCCTCCTCCTTTGGTACAGCCTCCTTCATCAACTTTGGCGCACTCTCGACAAACTTCTTGCTGTCCACCAAACTCAAACCTAACATGCTCTTGATCTCCTTGATAATCTTTGGCTTGGCTCCAGTCTCGAACGATTCAAGCTTCAAGTTGAACAGAGTCTTTGCCTGCTGTGCCGGGGCTGCATCCTCTTCTTCTACTGGAGCTGCTGCCGGCGCTGCTGGTCCTGCGGCGAATCCTCCCATTGGCATATCGGGAATATTGAGACGTGACTAAAGTTTATCGTTAGCAATGGAAAGATTACACTTTGCCCATATGCGTAGGCCCTGCGATCGCAATGGTATGAGAACCCTCACCTTCAAGCTTGATACTAAATCGGCGGTCTCCAACAGAGTCAATTGACTGATCTGATCAACGATTGTCGAGATCTTTGGGTTCGCAGCTTCCGTTGAAGCCCATCGTCGGGTTGGTGTTTGATTCCTCCGTTGAGCGATGCATACCGTCGAGGCTCGTAGGGATGAGGAGGATCGGATGCTTCGAGCGCAGCTTCGAGCTGCAGATTGGCAGGATAATGACATGATGTGCTGCGGTGAAGTCGAGATGTTGATGATGCGGAACCTTTCTCAAAGTCGTGTATTGACGATGGTCGTAAAAATCTTAGCGCGAAGCTCGCTTGGTCTGTGCGTTTATGGCAATTGGGATTTTTTATTTTTCGGTAGACAATCGAGGACCAAGTCAACCATAAGACACAATTCCAGCAACATCATATCATGGATGTCGTTGTTCAAAACAATGGGCCACATGCTGACCTTCAAGTCTCGAGTAGCTTGGAAGATCTGCCCGAAGAAATACTCGAAATCCTCCGTCTCCAACAATCACCGCAATTCCTCGATTCTCTCTCAATCGCAGCACTTAAACCACACCTGACAATTCACCTTTTCGCTCTTTACGAATCGGTATTTGCAGATACTTGCGCAAGATGGTCATTTGGAGGAGATTTAGAAAACCAAAACAACAATATAATTGAAGCGTTTGCGCGCATTCTACCTCTTGCGCCGCATCTATCGGCGTATCTCGAAAAGTATCTGGCAAATACTTCTACATCACATCGAGAAGGACCATCTCCACCTCGAATACACAGCCTGGATATTGTTTCCAATGTTCAAGATACTTTGAATACTCTCCAACTACAGCGCGTTCTTCTTTCTGCCTTCAGACTACTGAGCTTCGATCGGCGCACCTTTTCCTCTGCGATATCTAGTGTTACCTTACAAGACCTACTGCAGCATGAGGACCAGACTGTGCGCTATCTTTCGGTTCGAGTGCTCTGCCAGCTTCTTTCGGCATCAGATGCAAAATTGGAGGCCATGATTCAACAATATGTTGGAAGTGAAGCTGTATTTGGGGACTTTGATGGGAAACAAGTCGATTTCGGGTTTCTCAGCTTGCTCGAGCAGACACGAGTACGGAACGGACGTCAGTGGATTCTTCAACATCGAGATGAACCTCGATGCTCTGTCTCGGACCTGAATTTGCAACCCCTCTCTCCTTTTACGGTAAGGTGTACCAACGTCTTACTTCCTCGACCAAACGGCGCCCCACGTCGACCGTCTACTCTTGTGCCCACAGCCACGACTTTGAAGAACAGGGAAGCTTTTGCAAAGTCGCTTTTATGCCCCTCTCCGATTCTTCTCCACGGACTCGCCGGCTCAGGCAAAACCTCTCTGGTCAACGACTTTGCGCGCGAGCTTGCAGTCGAGGCGAACATGGTTTCGTTGCACTTGAATGAGCAGACTGATGCAAAGACGCTTATCGGAATGTACGCTACTGGGTCAACACCTGGTTCGTTCAAATGGCGTCCTGGCGTTCTCACTACTGCTGTACGAGAAGGTCGCTGGGTATTCATCGAAGACCTGGATCGAGCACCGAACGAGGTCATCAGCGTAATTCTTCCTCTGATTGAGCGTGGCGAACTAGTCATCCCCAGTCGAGGAGAGACGATCACGGCTGGCCGAGGCTTCAAACTTCTTGCCAGCATTCGAACGTCGTTAAGCATTACAGGCCAGGAAACCCCTCCAGCACTTCACATGTTGGGGACGCGACTCTGGCAGCGAGTCCCTGTTCAAATGCCATCTCAAGCCGAGTTTCGCGAAATTATTGAGGGGTCCTTCCCAATCTTGCACAAGTTTATTCCGGGCATTATATGTGTATACGAACGTCTCTACGCTTTATCAAACAAACCCGCTTTCGCCTCTCGCAGCAGAACTTCGCTGGGACGCCCTATCAGCCCTCGGGACCTCCTGAAGTGGTGCCGTAGACTTGATGGGATTCTTGTTGCGGCAGGATCTAAAACTGGCGGRGAACCTATCACAGACGCGACAAAATACGAAATGTTCTTGGAGGCAACAGATTGTTTCGCTGGGAGCTTACAGAAAGAGGATTCTCGAAAGGTCATCGTGTCGAGTATCGCAGAAGAAATGCATATTGACTCTCAGCGAGTAGACCATTTCCTGACTGCGCATATTCCACGATATGAGAACACCGAGACTCAATTGACAGTTGGCCGTGTCCGTCTACCAAAACGACGATCAAATCGCGTTACCAAACTCACCAAATCATCGAGACCATTCGCGAACACCACRCACGCAAAGAGATTACTAGAACAAGTTGGAATGGCGGTCAAAATGTCCGAGCCTGTTCTACTAGTTGGTGAGACTGGAATTGGAAAGACAACGGTCGTACAGCAGCTGGCAGACTCATTAGGATTTAATCTCACTGCAGTCAACCTATCTCAGCAAAGTGAGGTTGGCGATTTGCTTGGAGGGTTCAAGCCTGTTAATGTCAGAAGTCTCGCGGTTCCACTCAAAGACGAATTCGACGACCTTTTTGCAGCAACAGGCATATCTGCCTCGAAGAACCAGAAGTATATCGAGTCTCTGGGAAAAGCCGTTGCCAAAAGTCAATGGGGTAAAGCCGTAAAGCTGTGGAGGGAGGCTCCGAAAATGTTTGACAAGATTGTTTCAGAGTTGAAGAAGAAAGAGTCTGGTACGCGTATACTGGAAGAGCAACCTACCAAGAGACGCAAGACGGAGTCTCGACTGCAGTCGTTGATTCATCTCAAACCACGGTGGCAACGATTTTCAGAAAATCTGGATCAGTTCGACATACAGCTATCTGGTGGCTCCAAAGGTTTCGCGTTCACCTTCGTCGAGGGTAACATTGTCAAAGCAGCTCGCAATGGCGATTGGGTGCTCTTGGACGAAATCAATCTCGCAACCCCAGACACACTCGAAAGCATTGCAGATTTGTTACATAGTGGTTCCGGATCTACACCTTCTATCCTACTCTCGGAAACTGGCGAGATTGAAAGGGTTCAAGCACACCCGAACTTCCGAATTTTTGGTGCGATGAATCCAGCAACTGACGTGGGAAAGCGTGACTTGCCAATGGGCCTTCGCTCTCGGTTCACGGAGTTGTATGTTGAGAGCCCGGATAGAAACCTCGACGACCTTCTCTGTGTTATCAAAGCATACTTGAAAARCACGAGCAGTAACGACGAGAAGGCATCCCACGATGTTGCTCGGCTATATCTCAACACCAAACGTCTTGCCGATGAGAAGCGACTTGTCGATGGAGCGAATCAAGTGCCTCATTTCAGTCTACGAACTCTGACTCGGGTCCTGAGTTACGTTACAGACATTGCCCCTTCCTATGGTCTTCGCCGAGCACTGTATGAAGGCTTTTCTATGGGCTTCCTCACTCTGTTGAACAGAGAGTCGGAAAAGATGCTCATGCCRTTGATCAATCACCATCTTCTCGATACCCATACCAATGCGCAATCACTGCTCTCCCAAACACCTCGTCATCCCGACGACGGCAAACAATACGTGCGGTTCAAGAACAATAAAAAGGACCGTCAGTATTGGATGCTTCAAGGCTCCGAGCCCCCTCAAGAGCAGCCTCACTATATCATCACTCCCTTCGTCGAGCGTAACATGTTAAATCTTGTGAGAGCCACTTCTACTCGACGCTTTCCAGTTCTTGTACAAGGACCAACGTCATCAGGGAAGACAAGCATGATTGAGTACCTAGCAAAGTTCAGCGGTAACAAGTTTGTGAGAATAAATAATCATGAGCATACCGACCTACAAGAATACTTGGGCACCTACATCTCGGGAACAGACGGTCAATTGCGCTTCCAAGAAGGTCTTCTTGTGCAAGCATTACGACAGGGTCACTGGATTGTGCTAGATGAGTTGAACTTGGCTCCCACCGACGTACTCGAAGCTCTCAATCGACTTCTTGATGACAATCGCGAGCTTTTGATTCCTGAGACCCAGGAAATTGTTCGTCCTCACGAGAACTTCATGCTCTTTGCGACTCAAAACCCACCTGGCTTGTATGGTGGCAGAAAAACACTATCGCGCGCCTTTCGGAATCGATTTCTCGAGCTGCACTTCGATGACATTCCCGAGRACGAGCTTGACTTCATTCTCGAGAAACGCAGTCAGAAAGTCGCGCCTTCAGATTGCAGAAGAATCGTCGCTGTGTACAAAGAGCTATCTAGGTTGCGCCAATCAAATCGTTTGTTTGAGCAGAAAGATAGTTTTGCTACGCTTAGAGACCTGTTTCGTTGGGCTCTCAGAGATGCCGACAATAGGGAACAGCTCGCGGCCAACGGATACATGCTACTTGCAGAAAGAGTTCGAAATCCAGAAGAGCGAATTGCAGTGCAAGAGATTATTGAAAGGGTTATGAAAGTGAGAATTGACCCGAGTGTACTCTACGACATCAGTCTTTCCACCGAGATCAGGTTATTCAACGACACATCGAACGGGCAGGGTGTTGTTTGGACACAAGCTATGCGGAGATTATATGTGCTCGTTGCCCATGCACTTCGCAACAATGAGCCAGTTCTGCTAGTTGGTGAAACTGGATGCGGAAAGACAACGGTATGTCAGATGTTGGCTGAAGCATTTGGCAAACAGTTGCATATTGTCAATGCGCATCAGAACACCGAGACGGGCGACCTCGTTGGAGCCCAAAGGCCAGTTCGAAATCGCGCTACTATCCTTGAACAACTTAAGCAAAATTTGTTGATAGCTATCCGCGCAGCCCAATCCGAACCGTCGGTTGGTTACGATCTTGACAATCTCATAATTCTTTACGACTCATTGTCCGCGACGGCTCTTGCCAACGTACCGGAGCCTCTGAAAGACTCTATCGCTCTCGGCAGGGTGAAAGCAAAAGCTCTTTTTGAGTGGTCTGACGGAAGTCTCGTTCAAGCTCTCAAAGAAGGCCAATTCTTCCTGCTCGACGAAATCTCACTAGCCGATGATTCTGTGCTGGAACGCCTGAACTCGGTCTTAGAGACGCAGCGCAGTATTCTTCTCGCCGAGAAGGGTGCCGAAGATTCTTTTGTTCAAGCAGCTGACGGCTTTCAATTCTTCGCAACCATGAATCCTGGAGGTGACTACGGCAAACGAGAATTATCGCCTGCTCTTCGTAATCGTTTCACTGAGATCTGGGTACCTTCACTCTCCGAGCATGAGGACATCTTGCATATTGTTGAAACCAAATTGTCAGATAACCTCAAGCAATTTGCCAAACCTATAGTCCTTTTCTCGGAATGGTTCGGCCAAGAATATAGATCCTCCTCTTCCGCCGCCATATCTGTCAGAGATATCCTAGCATGGATCAAGTTCATGAACCTTGCGACATATTCTGATCCTTACTTCTCTATTCTTCATGGTGCCGCAATGGTGTATATTGATACTCTAGGGGCCAACCCTGCGGCTCTTCTCGCAATTAGCCCTGATAGCATCCAAAAGCAGAGAAGAAATTGCATACTGAAGCTTGGGGAACTATTGAATCACGACGTCGCTGCTATMTATGACCGAGAGGTGCTGATTGAATATGCCACGGATTCTTTGACAATTGGTGGATTTCCGATAGACAAGCAAGCGGGCTCTGATGCGGAACCTAGTTTTGCCTTCCACGCCCCAACGACGAAACTCAATGCAATGAGGGTGCTTCGAGCACTTCAAGTTCAAAAGCCTATACTCATCGAAGGCAGTCCTGGAGTGGGCAAAACCACCTTAGTAGCTGCACTTGCTCGTGCTTGTAATCGCCCTCTGACTCGTATTAACCTCTCGGAACAGACTGATCTGATGGATCTCTTCGGCTCAGATGTCCCCGTGGAAGGCGCAGAAGCAGGTCATTTTGCATGGCGAGATGCTCCTTTCCTTCAAGCAATGCAGCGAGGGGAATGGGTACTACTGGATGAGATGAACCTTGCATCGCAATCTGTACTCGAGGGTCTTAATGCTTGCCTGGACCATCGTGGCGAGGTCTACATTTCCGAGTTGGACCAGACCTTCCGTCGTCACCCTAACTTTTCAGTTTTTGCCGCGCAAAATCCCCATCACCAGGGAGGTGGCAGAAAAGGACTGCCAGCTTCTTTTGTGAACCGGTTCACTGTTGTTTATGCTGACGTGTTTAGAAATGACGACCTTCAACTAATATGTAAACATAATTTCCCCACCATGCCAGAAGAGACTGTCCATACAATCATCAACTTTGTATCTCGGCTTGAGCAAGACGTCGTCTATAAGCGACAATTCGGGACGCAAGGCGGGCCATGGGAATTCAACTTACGTGATATCCTACGCTGGCTCCAACTGCTCTCGTCGGCGGCACCTTTCATTTCTGGAGCGAGCCCGGCGGACTTTTTGAACTTGATCTTCCGGCAGAGGTTCCGATCCACTCGTGATCGAGATGCTATTGACAAGATATTCGCAGATGTGTTCGGCTCGGCCCCTCCCTTCCGCCATATGTTTCACAACACGAGTGCTCTAGCCTACCAAGTGGGCATGGCATTCACCCACCGAGACCTTTTGAGCCAAAAGCTTCCATATCCTGCTATCGACCCTACCGAACGCCTAGCTGAGATTGAATCGGTCATGATCTGTATACAGCAGAACATACCATGCATATTGGTTGGCTCATCAGGTTCTGGGAAGACAACTCTTCTTCAACACATTGCAGCAGCTAGCGGGAAATCATTGGTCGTTTTCCCACTCAATTCTGATGTTGATACTATGGACTTGGTAGGTGGATTTGAACAAGTTGACCCTCAACGAGGTGCAAGCGCCTTCCTGGAGGAGTTGACCGCCTTTCTGAACCATCGAGTACTGTCATCTCTTCCTAATCGGGTACCTCCATCAGCAATTACCTTACTTGAATGTCTGAAAGACCCACATGATGCCAGTCCTGCGTTCTTTTCTCAAACGCACCAAGCTCTACAAGAACTCAATGCCCAAACTTCTCTCGCAGAATTTGCAGATCTCGCAGAGACATGTTGTCGCCTATCAAACACGGCGATGGTCCTCGAGAATGCTCGCTTCGAGTGGGTAGACGGCGTTCTAGTCAAGGCACTTGAGAAAGGAGAATGGTTGGTTCTCGACAATGCTAATCTTTGCAGCGCTTCCGTACTCGACAGACTCAATTCTCTCCTTGAGCCTAACGGCTCTTTGAGTATCAATGAGCATTGTGGGCCTGTCGGAGAACCTAAGCTTGTCAAGCCTCATCCTGATTTCAGGATATTTTTGACTATGGATGCTCGATTTGGGGAGTTATCGAGAGCTATGCGGAATCGCGCCATTGAAATCTTCCTCGAACCACTGTCAGGTCACACAGCAGAGCCATCACTACMTGTCAATATCCAGGTTGAGGCATCTATGCTAAGATATCAGAGACTCTTGAATACGGTACAGTCTAGTAAAGATGAGTCGTCACTTGTTATCACTCAAGTCGCAACGGAGAACCTAGCTTGGTCAGACATGGAAAGGTTTTCGCGTTTCGTTCAACTGAGTGAAATGATGTTCCCGAAGACCAATGATCATCTACTCCTACTTGGGCGTGCATGCATCCAAGTGTATCAGTCGTCTGAGCTGAGGGGCGCCCTTGAGCAGATTTTCAACAACTTTGCTCAGAAAAATGCGTTAGCAACGGGCTTTAAAGACGCACAGGTTAGTGACCGTGCTGTCCCTTTTCTTTCTGTCTCTATAGATACTGATAGTTTCAATAATCAGATCATTCATCCCCTTCAGAATTCGCCCTTGATTTCCATATTACATCACTGTGGCGAGCAGTCTTCGATGTTTTGGCTAGGTGCCTGCTTCGAATTCATGATGGAACTTGTCACTGCATTTGAGAAACTGCAAAGTCAATCTGAGGATGTGAACACCCTCAAACCCAGTAGAATGAATCGGCTGCAACGATCACTGGTCCATGGACGTGTTTCTGCGGTTGCTAAAGATTCTACTGTCAACGCCTCGACCTTCTTGACAAGCTTACTGGCAATGTTGAGAACCTATATCCAGGTTCATATCAATCAAGTTGATGATTGGCGCGATGCAAAGAAGGTCGTTTCAGTTTTATTGCGATTTTGGTGGGCTACCTACGAGCTTGTGACCGCGGAGGCATTCGATGACGCCACATTCCAAGCTCATCTTGCTATTGGAACGGATCTCTTCACATCTCGTCAGGCCCAAGTTCCGAGTCCGATTGCTATTAGTGCTCTTGGACTGCTAAATGGATCCTTCCATTCCGGATTTAAGCTGTCAACAGGCCTCAGTATGGAGATTCTATGGAAGCACTTGAGACCAATTCTCATCCCCAATCTCAGTGTTATGGATATCACAGCTAAAATTGAGACACTGGCAAAACGATTTGATGCTCTTCGATGGAAGACCACAATAGCTATCCCGGAACTCGGTAGTATCATGACATCTCTAGTCAAAGCTCATTACCATCTTCTCATGTCTGGAGTCGACGGCACTTCTCTGGTGCAATCTTTGGATACCGAGCTTGAGAGGTTGGAGACTGCAGCGGGAAACGATCAGGACCTGATCATTCCATTCTTCAATTCAGAATTCGAACATTTGAGGCAAATGGTAATATTGCAAAACTTGCGACTTGGCAACGCCCCGAGCTTTGGTTTAGGGAAAGACATCGTTGTCCTCGCAAATCACTCTACGACCGCTGAAATGTTAGCGGTCACGTCCACTGACTCCTCCCGACTACTTCATAATATTGATTATCTCTCCTGCCAGAATGGGAAGCTCGAACCCGTCGCGAGCAGCGTCTCTCTACTCTTACTTCAAAAGATGCTGGGCGCCGCAGATGTAGAGATGAGAGCCCTGAAGCTCTTAGAGTCCGAACTSCCTATCYTRGCMGAACAGATATCTTCTTCCGCAGCCACAGTCTGCCGAAACCAATTAGTTGATCTCAACCAGACTCTTTCGCTTCTCATCTTGAACATAATATCTGCGCACAGTGTCGAAGCATCTATTGAGTACAAAACTTGGGAGGATTCTTTGGTTTCACTGGAGCTAGAAGTTATTACGCTTTCTAATATCGAAAGTATGGTGAAAGACGGGCCCTTGATCAAATCGGACTTACCGGTACATTTCAAAACCACCGCTATTCCGATGTTTGCAACTGCCTCGCTTGCAATGGTAGCTTCGACGAAGTCCCCTATTCAGGCGTTGCAGTTCTCGGCAATAGCTTGGATTCAGTTTTCAGTTGCAAGCATTTTGCTTTACGTCCCAGATCGCGTATTCGATCCCGATAAGCGACAGAGGCTTGAGAGAGACAGACACGAGAACCTCCGGCAAAACATGCAGGACAAGGTCTTTGCTCTTCGAGAGTTTGAAGCCCAATTCTCAGGTCAGACGTCGAATCTAAGGATTCAGCTTTTACAAGCTGAGATCGAAGAGCTTGGAGAGCCGCCCGCGATCCTTCAGTCGATCTACCGACCTCAACCGTCGGAAATTGACCAGCTTCAAGGCGAATTCAACAACATTTTGAAGACTGTTACTCGCACAAAAATCACTGAGATTATCGCAACTCTTTCTGACAACTGTAATTCAGAACGCTTACAGGATATCAAGCTCATGCAGAGCAATCTTGGTCAGATAATTCGCCGTCTGACCGATAGATTCCGGGCTTATAACGATATCACTTCTCCTGTAGTCAGCTTGGTCAAATGTCTASAGATTGGTCTTTCACTCGCGATTTTGGGAACTGACGCCAATGTGACTAGCAATGAGATCAAATCGCTAAGCCAAGTTACGCCATTCCTCGGCGGAGTTCCTACTCCGTTCGACGATCAATTTGTCTCCTCGCACTCGCTTGAATATCTAGCACTCGCATCAACTGTCGCTGCAACAGAAGGACTCTCCACTTTTGACGCCCAGAACAGACAGCTTGTTTTCCGAGCATTCCACAGTTGTTACGAACAATGGACCAAACGCTTGGAGTCCGACCGAATTGAAGCAGAATCTAAAGGCGGTCTTTATCGCTTCAAAGGAAGTGCAGAGGATGAGGATGAAGAAGATATGGAGCAATTCAACGAGCTCTTTCCAGATTACGACTCAGAGACGCCCAAGACAACCGAAAAGACCTCCCTGACTACTGCGAGAGATGATGCAATTAGCCTCGCTGGTATTCATGCCAACATCTTCACAGGAGTTGCAGCACCCTCGGAAAGCATTCTACGACTCATTCGTCAAATTGCAAACAGAATTGGCAAAACGCAAGGTGGGGTTGGAGCACAAGACTTCAATGTAACAGAAGCCCTTCTCCCGGGATGTCTCCTTCTCCTCGACGATCAAATGGCCGCTCTCAATTCTTCTTCGAGTGTCTCCGACTCCTACAATTTCTACACCGACCCCCATCTCCCCGAAACACGAAAATTAGTCACTTTAATTCATCAAATCCAAAACCGGTTCGGCGAACTTCAGAGTCTCGATGAGATTGGACACATGCAGCCTCTCGAGGACGTACTTGTTTCCTGCAAGCAATTATTAGAATTCCGCCACACTGAGCCGTTGGCCAAGATCATCACCAAGGTTGAACAAGTTCACACTTTCATGCACGAATGGCAATTCGGAGGCTGGGCTAGCCGTGCAAACTCAGCTCTCGCTCAATATGACAGCCTTACTGCCACAATTGTTGACTGGCGTAGACTGGAATTATCTACATGGGCTAAGTTATTCGACATGGAATCTCAAAAATGCCAAGATGATGCTCGTTCGTGGTGGTTTGTCGCTTATCAAGTAGTAGTCGCAGCACCTTTACAAATGTCTAGCGATGAAGACGAGCTTAAGAAATATGCACAGAAGCTTCTCCAGGATCTTCAGGTTTATTTCACGTCAGCAATCATGGGTCAGATTGCTCAGAGACTTCAGCTGCTCAAACAATTGCAAGCTCATCTGCAGCTGTTGATCCTTGACATCCCCCACATGTCAATCATCCATGCCGCGCTATCAAATTTTATCTCCCTCTACTCTCGATACGAGAGCCCCGTCAAAGACCATCTCAGGAAGGGAAGAGTAAGCCTGGAAAAATCAATGAAGGATGTCCTGCTCATGGCAAGTTGGAAGGACACCAACATTGTTGCGTTGAGAGACAGTGCAAAGAGATCCCATCACAAACTTTTCAAGATAATTCGAAAGTTCCGCGCTCTACTTGGCGAACCAATGGACTCTATCATAAAACAAGGGCTTCCGGAAGATAACATCGTAGATGCGGGCATTACTTCCGAGCTAGAGCATACTCTTGATCCAATAGTAGATCCGACGGCACTCGATTTCTGCGCCAGACAAGTAACAAAGTGGTCAAGCAAGAGTAAGCGATTCACCAATGTCTCAAAGACTGTTAGTATGATGATCGACGCATGCCAGATACCGATCTCGACCGTTGATAGCTCGTCATATCTCGACTCATTCTTAGCAAACATTATCTCCTCGGCAGCCGAACTACAAAAGGCAACGCCCTCAATTCTTACAGACGATAACAAAGATGAAGTCAAGCATCTTAAGTCGAGAAAGCGGAAGCTATTTGCTGATACACTGAAGGAACTTCGTCAGATGGGGATCAAATACAATCTCAGCATTGATGCGCTTGAGAAGCAGAACTCGCTCTCATCATCACTTTGTATTGCGGGTAACCTCGTTATCCACGATAAATTGAGTACCCCGGGTCTTGACTACTACTTTCACAGAGCTATTGATGCCATGCCTCGTTCCAGAGAAGCAGCTCGTCAGCCATCGGAAGACTTGAGTAGTGCTGAGGTCACTCGAAGCTCTGGTTTCCTAGAAGGACTTCTCCAAATCCTACTTTCACAGCACAGTACTCTGGCGTTGGATGCTTCTTCCATCTTGAGACTCGAGGCCCAACTTTCAATGATCAAAGGATTCTGGGCCCCTACTACGCACGATCTAAGGGTAGCAGGGTGCGCTCCAAACTATGTGAAAATACTCAAGTGGCTTCCAAATATTATGACAGTCGCTCAGGAACTCACGACCATACATCAAAAGATGAGTAAGGTTGATTCTCAGCACATCATAACTTCTTTTGGGGAGTGGACAGCTGACTTTGAATCCCTGTCTCGTCAATTGGATAAGCTCGACTCATTACCGCAGGACATTACAAGCACTCAACATCAGCGGATCGAAGAATCCATCAAACTACGTGTTGAAGAGCTTCAAAAAGCTATCAAGTCGATGGCAAGCAGTCGCCCCGACCTAGCCTTCATCTTCGTGCAGATCCTCCCCTGGGCAGAGGTTCAACATTCGGATGAAGCCTATGCCAGGCCTTTGGGAACAGTCCAAGAATTAGACCAGAAGCTCTCTAGCGTGTGCGATTCTATTCTTGTCGCGATTGAAAAGCACAAAACGTCGCTCCAAAACCTTACGAAT
The DNA here is from genome assembly GCA_003988945.1 of Chaetoscypha palmicola. Taxonomy (NCBI): domain Eukaryota; kingdom Fungi; phylum Ascomycota; class Leotiomycetes; order Helotiales; family Helotiaceae; genus Chaetoscypha; species Chaetoscypha palmicola. The sequence goes on along the minus strand of QYAH01000378.1, from coordinate 51,089 downwards.
TCATCAGACGAGCATGGTTGGTTCGTAAAACACGATACTACCCTCGCTTCAGGCATCAAGACTTTGCACGGCCACAAGATTGTCAGACAAATTGAAGAGTCGTTTGATCTTCTCCGTTCGATTAATCTCAGCAACGAGACTTATAGCAAGAGTGCTAGCGCTCTATTCGCAGTAGCCTTGCCGATATTTCAGCAGTACTCCATTGTACTCCAACAATCCATCAAACGTTACGCCCAATTACATCGTACCACCTGCAAAGCCTCATATATTCTTGCAAAGACATTCATGCAAATCGCAAGCCAAGGCTTCTGCACGCCATCAGAGAAGTCCGATGCCCAAGACGGTCAAACGGAGAAGCTTGAAGGTGGAACTGGTCTCGGCGATGGTGAGGGAGCAGAAGATATCAGTAAGGACATCCAAGATGATGAAAACCTGGACGAACTCGCTCAAGAACCGAATACGGGAGAGAAGGGCGACATGGAGAACGAACAGGACGCCGTAGATATGGCCGATGGAAAAATGGAGGGGGAAATGGGAGATGGTGAGGAGAAAGGCTCAGATGACGAAGGTTCCGATGGACAAAGTCAAAGTGGAGATGATATGGACGAGGAAGCAGGTGATGTAGATGATCTCGATCCTACTGCCGTCGATGAAAAAATGTGGGATGGAGACGGAGAACAAGCAGAGAAAGATCAGGAAGGGGATGATTCCAAAGGAAAATCCAGCAAAGATGAACAGGTCGCAGCCCAAGAGAACGACAAGCAGCCTGGTGAGGCCGAAGAAGGGAACAGTGGCGACGAAGAAGAGCTGGGGGCAGATCAAGGTGAAGAAATCAAGCAAGATGAAACCGAAAAGCATGATCCACATGCGCAGGAAGGCGAGGCTTTGGACTTGCCAGAAGATATGGAGTTAGATGGTGACGAGGACGAAAAGAGCGTCAATGGAAGTGATGAGGGAATGGGTGATTTATCAGATGTGGAACAGGACGGAAAAGAGGATGAAATTTCGAATAGCGGTCAGGAAGAACCAGACGCTGAAAATGCCGATGCGCAAGAAGATCAAGAGATCGGTACGGACATGGATGTGGTTGATCTTGACGAAGAAGGAAATCCAGACGGAGAGAAAACGGAGGAAGCTGGGGAGCCAAACCAAGACGATCCAGAGCAGACCCCGGAACTAGATATTGAAGAGGGGCTTCTACGGGATCGAAACGACGAAACCAATGCTGATGCTGATAATGCCGTACCTAGTGATGTACAGGGCACAGGCGAGGACCAAGATGATAATCCGGCACAGGACAAGAACGAATCATCAAGCAAAGCTCAACGTGACGATGGTGGTAAAGGGGGTGATTCCTCCGAGCAGAATGATGCTGCTGCGGAGGATGGCGAGCAAGGTCGACAAGCAAATGGCGAAGCACCTCAGGATTCTAGGGACGAGACTCAAGATAGTGCCGCTGCTCAGCCATTTAAAAAGCTAGGTGAAGCACTGGAGAAGTGGCATCGACAACAAACCAAAATCCGGGAGCCTGCCGAGCAAAAGGAAGCCGATAAAGACCAGAGTATGGATGTCAATCCGGACAGCACCGAGTTCCAACATCTACAAGACGAAGATGYTCAAGCAGATACCCAAGCTTTAGGCACTRCTACAGAAGAGCAAGCTACTGCCTTAGACGAGTCCATGGCTGTCGACTCCGAAAACAAAGATATGCCCGATCAATTCCAACCTGATGAGGTGGAAAATGAAGATRTAAATCATGACGACGTTATGGACATTGAAGAACCATCCACGCCTAAAGACCAAGAAGTTTCCGATGCCTACGAAGGTCGAGCCGGGGCCATGATCAAGCAAGCTAAAGAGGAGAGAGAAGAGGCTTCAAATTCTGCCCACCAAGTTCCACAAGATCTCGAGGAAGAAGTCGAGGAGGTAGATACTCGGCTCGGGAGCACTCACTTGGACATGTCTTCTACTGTCGAGCTCCGGTCGRCAGCAGAGGCACGAGAACAATGGGTCCATTACGAAGCTCTCACTCGCGACTTATCACTATCACTCACAGAACAGCTTCGACTCATTCTCGCGCCGACGCTAGCAACGAAAATGCGAGGTGACTACCGTACTGGAAAGCGTCTGAATATCAAACGAATTATCCCGTATATCGCGTCGCAATACAAGCGTGACAAAATATGGATGCGACGCAGTGTACCTTCGAAACGTAGCTACCAGATCATGTTGGCGGTAGATGATAGCAAGAGCATGGGAGAAAGTGGCAGCGGATCCCTAGCTTTCGAGACCCTRGTCATGGTATCCAAGAGTTTAAGCATGCTTGAGGTYGGAGAGATATGTGTGCTAGGTTTCGGTGATCAAGTCAAAGTCGCCCACGACTTCGAKACACCATTTAGTTCCGACGCTGGACCTAAAATATTCCAGAACTTTGGATTCGATCAAAGTCGCACCGATGTCACTCGACTAGTCCGAGAAAGCATCGATCTTTTCCGCGCTGCTCGAGCTAAAGCAAGTAGCAGCCCAGCCGATCTTTGGCAGATGCAACTCATCATCTCCGACGGCGTTTGCAATTCTTCCGAGCATGAGCCCATTCGACGTCTTCTTCGCGAAGCCCTCGAAGAACGTATCATGATGGTCTTCGTCATTGTAGACGATGTTCGGAATAAAAAGAAAGGAGAGAGTGTGATGGATCTGAAGGAAGCGAAGTTTGTGAAGGATGAGAATACCGGTGTGAGCAGTTCCAGTATTATCTTATTGTTAGCGATGTTAAGGAGTTACCTGGTGTTTTGGCGACGCTTTTGAGACAGTGGTTTGCTGAGGTTGTGGACTCGAGTAGCTGATTTTGTTTGGAATATGTACTGTAGCATAGTAGATTAGCATATTTGGCGTTTGGTAGATAGGAAAAAGTTGCTTTGTCTCGTTTAGGCTTGTAGCTGCTTTCCTTCGCATTATATTGTGAGTACCATTCTCATAAATCCTTTACAAGTTTGGACTGGGTTCCAGTTCTAAGTCTTACGACACGCCAATAGAATTGTATCCGACATCTGTTTTTAATCAATTGGTTTTGACATATTGATTGGCGGAAATAGACATTCTCGATGAATCAAGCTATCATGTACCCCGTTTGATGCGGGCTTATGTGCTCGATGAGCCATCTAGCGACTTCGTTCGGCCTGGTAGTACTGCAGAAATCTGGATGAGCTCTATCAACGTGTTCGCTATTCTGGGTTACAGTCTCTCGTTTCCTTCGCACGCTTCAGGTCATACATATCTGCCAAACATGAGTATATTCCAGTCCTCGTCAGACGGATGCCATCAAAATGCCACTCAAGAATTTTAGAGGCTGAAGGTTTCTACAACAGCACTTACGACCCGTGTGCGACATATCGTCAATCCTGATTAGCAAAGCCGATTCCCATTACCAGGGCATTGCTGGACGCTAGACACGCCACAAAGAGGTTGGATTGGCCCTTGATACCTGCCCCCATCTCCAAAGCTGCCCTTTGTCTCACAAACTTACACGTGGATGTGCACGAGAGACTGTCCCCCACGATCGGAACCGAGCGAGAATCTGGTTTTCTGTCTTCCGACCAATTAAATATCCGGATTGCTTTCTCGGCGGCTTACTATATAGATGCATTCTATAGCGCTCGTACCACTCCAATTCCCGTTGGGAATGTAAGGCTCCTCCCGAGACGAGAAATATGCATGTGCGCCGTTCGCGTGCAGATGATTTGAAAGTGTAGTAAAGATGGGGCAATGCTAACATGTTCTCTGCATAGGGCTTCTTCTTTGGACTTGCGATCAAGGTGTGTATCATTGGGGGCGCTAGAACTCACATGGAGAGATTGGCTCGCGGGATGGTTTCCGAGATGTTCGTTTTATTGGTATTTAGATCTACGAGTACTTCCAATAGCATTGGATCGGAGATTTTTCAATGGCTACCAYCAAATATACCCCAAACATTCATTCAATGATAGTTCGAGTTGTACCGGGAAAAGGAACTATGAGCTTACTTTGAAGTCAAGCTGAGTGGTTGATGATGCAAGGATTCGACATCGTAAGTCCAAAAAAGGCAGGCCGAGATATAGTCGCGCTCGCCCTCATTGGAATTGGCACTACTACACTGTTCCTCTGCTTTAGTGCGTCAAGTACCTTTTCATAGAATACAACTGCGAAGTGGGGCGTCATATTACCGCGTCGACTCCTAGAATTCTATCTGACACACTTAACGCCAAAGTAACCAATGACTCCATTTACGATGACCACCAATGAAGTAAAACCTCTTGAATCATGTAGTCGCATCGATAAAGAGATCCAATGGRCAAGCATCTATGTAGATGTCAGGCACGTCTAGCTTAGTAGACGAGCCGTCCAGCAGAAAGATCTCAGGGGGACATCCACAACAAACTCAGGAACGAATAGAGATTCGTTGAACTACTTGCATGTACGTCCGCTTTCCCGGACTGAGGGACGAAGATGAGTTCACCACGCCGTTATGGAACGGCGAGCTGGACTTTTCAAATTTTCTAGAGGTTGAAACTGTCTTGGCGATGATTCAAAGAATGTCACTTTTTTAGTATAAAGATGCTCTTCCCAAGCAGGACTTTGGCCCAAATCTCATTCAGCTAAGATTTATCTATCTTTACGCTTGTAATTGCTAGCCGCCTTTCAAAATGAAGTTGTCTCTTATCCTAGCCCTAGGAGTTCAGTTCCGCTTTCTCAATGGCCAAGCCGTCGACGCAAATGGCATCACGTTGTATGAAAAGATGGAAGAGATGGAACGACAAATCCTACAACCTTTCACGCTCAACTCTCTTGTAAGCCCATGCTCCCTGAATCAAGCGGGTCCTCCCGAAGAGCAGGAGCAAACATCGGCTCAATGGGTTCGAATACTGTTCCACGATGCCATTACCCATAATGCGGCGGCTGGTACAGGGTGAGTTTGGCAGTATACGTAATTCAAGCTCTTCAGCTGACATATTCAGGGGATTGGATGCTTCAATCGGTTTCGAAACAGATCGGCCCGAGAACATCGGGAAGTTTGCAAACATCACACTTATACAATTTGCGCTTTTCTCGAGCGTCTTCCTGTCTATGTCGGATCTCATTGCTTTGGTGAGTCAGACACAGACTCCCAGTCTCGAAATAYACTAATAYAGAGTATAGGGAGTATCCGATTCTCTCGCCACTTGTGATCAGCCCTTAGCAAGGCGAATTCCGCTTCGTGTAGGACGCATCGATGCAACTCAACCGGGACCTACAGGTGTTCCAGGACCGGCTGACAGTCTAGCGTTCGCACAAAATGCGTTTACCAAGGCAGGATTTACGAACAGCGAGATGATACAGGCGGTGTAAGTTTCTCTGGTAGTTATGAATATGATCGGTACTAACATATCTCAGAGCATGCGGTCACTCCCTTGGCGGGGTGCATCATTCCAACTTCGCAGATATTGGTCCGTTACTAGAACATACTTTCGGCCAATTCGCTAACATATTTTGACAGTTCCTGAGAGTGTTGTCGATGAGACGAAGTAAGTCGAGATAAATCTCATATTAAATTAGATTTCGCTAATATTTGCAGTACTGAGGGTCGTCAGACATGTAAGGATAACATCTATCTTCCACCAAGAGCTCGCCATGATCGAGAATCTGTGAGATGCTTTTATTAATCTTTCAAACGTATAGTTGACAGCACTACCGCTGTATTCGACAACACAGGTGTAAACGAATATATCAACCAAGTCGGCTTGAAGGGTGGCCCTCTCGTCGTTGGCCACAACGTTACAACACGATCTGATCTCCGCATCTTCAGCTCCGACAACAACGTCACTATTCGAGCCATGAATACGCCAGCATCTTTCGAACAGACCTGCTTGAATATMTTTGAGAAGATGTCCAATAAGGTTCCGGCGGGAGTGACACTTTCACCTCCCATCGGCCCAAGACCGTGGATCATGCGCGAAAGCCATCTGGATTTGACCTCGACTGGAATTGTAACATTTTCAGGCACAATTTCTGCCCATGGGACGCCCGAACCACCCAACACTGCCGCTTACTTTTATGGCACTGAAGGAGGCGGTAACACTGGCCCAAAGACAAGCCAGACTGGAGGTAATAACACTTCTACGACAGATGCTTCATGTACCCTGGCTTACAAATCTAGCTGCCATTCCACTATTTCGAGACACTCTTATTGGCTTTGAAACCATCAAAGACTATAAATTCTTTGACGAATTCAACAGCCCTACCATTCAGAACATTAATGTGCAGGGATCATACTCGGCCCCAATCAACCTAAATATATTTCTTCTGCCATCTAGAACGTTTACCAATCCAATCAGAGGTAGTAACGGGGCGACTGTGACAGCTCGATATATGGTCAGAGCCGCCGTAAGTTGTCAATTGTATGACCCAATGAGTTATCCTCGGTATCTAACGACAACAATTTAGGTCAAAGGCAATCTTATTACGCCCGGAGCGCAGGTAAAGGTAACTTTATGGTATCCAACCCCGCAGGCTCAAAACGTCGTCCCTCGTATTGCCACTTTCGTTGTTCCAATGACTTTCGAAAGAAATCTCGGCGCCTACAAGATATACAAAGCTGCCGTCATCCAACCCGGTACACAAGTTCCATTCGGAGGAACGCATTTCATGATGATCACCTTGGGTACCACTCAAAAAAGCGCCAAAGTTTCCACACTTCAATTTAACAGTACTTGTACGCAGTCAAATATTAATCTYTGCTAGCTTTTCTGAGCCGAGTGGATTGTGAGTGGGTTGGTCTGAGAATTGAGCCTGCTTGACTGTTGTATGTGAGAATGTAGTCGGGTCAAGCTTTTCCGGAGGGGAGACTGTTATTCTGACTCTGGAGAATGGAATAGAGCAAGCAATMAGAGGACGTGATATGTCGTATGAGATACCTTGAAAAYCCAATGGTGCAAACTGTTAAAGCTGCGCATTGTGGCTTCTTGGTGGTCGTCTGAAAAAWATGATGCGCCCGTTAAATAATGGATAAGGTGTAGGAATGACCGACTTCGTCCTGATTTTTGATCTTGCTCAGATACTCTGTCTCCTTCAAGATAGTCTTCTCTCTGAGTGTGGTCATTGAAGAGCCAGTAGGGTCGTGTAGACTGTAGAATACTCCCACCCGCTCGTACTGACCAGGGGCTTCCTCGACTCGAGTCAATACTAGTCCCTTCACGGTCACTTCAACATCCTCGTCCTCTATCTGGGTCTCTTCTGAAATGACAGCAGTAAGATAGTAAGTAGTCGCTTTGCATTCGTTATGGTCCCAATATACACCCCATCTTGGTGGACTACCATCAGCATTCTGTGTCAAGTTCGAGTATATATAAGACAATCCAGACTCCGGTCGGTCGCTTGCATCAAGACTGAAAAGGACACATGTCTTGCACTTGAGATAAAGTATGGCACTGGATACTTCACCAAACTGGCTTTTCCCAGAGAGCACTGTTGAAGCATGAATTACCTCTACATGCTTGTCGTAAAGCAGGGGTGAATKATAATCCCGTATTTTCGGCATCTTGACGTAGGAATCTATAGAAGCCCAGGACCAAGAAGGAGCGCGATAAGGCGTTGGCTTAGGCATGATGGGAGAGCCTAACAAGACTGACCATGTTAATTGAATCTCTAAGTTCTCCCTCCAGAGTCCAGCAAAATACGTGTCCCCGGTATGTTCAAACACTCTCTGCGCGACTCCAGAAATGGCAACTAGCTTGTCTTTGGCAAAGGTAAAATCACATCCAGAATACAGCTCCACGATGCCAGGCCATAAGATAGGTAGAGGCTCCTTTGCGAGATAATATCCGTGATCTAGTGGATAGAATGGTGGCGGCGGGAAGTCGTTCGGGAAGCTTTGACATGCATCTTGCTGATTACATTCCCAGAAAAGCTGCGCTGGACTGAAGTGCAGAGTCCTACGCGCGAGAATCCTCTCTTGTACGACCCAACCTCTCTTCGCTAGTGGCGTATATGACAGGCAAGCGGGATATATGCCTTGATACGCACATTCGAATCGTTTGAGGGACCCCTCGATCTCACAGTCAAYATGATGACCCCAAATTAGGTCTGAGCTAGTCCTAGGAAACAAGCCTTGGTTGCCATTCTCTGCACTCGCTGCAGCAATGTTGAGATAAGAACCTCCATAAACTTCACACATTCTTGCCGATTCAGAAAGCCAGTCCTGGTCATCGTCTTGAATGATACAAAGGGAGTCGATCCATAAATAATCGATTCTTAGTGCTCGGGCCAGGGATATTGCGTCTTGGAATGTCTTGCATAGCGAGGCAAATGGGATGCCCTTGGTGAAAGCGGGTAGGGTTTCTTTTTCCAGCTTGAGAATTTGAATCTGGCCCCAGCAGTGACTCAAAGTAGCATATTCAAATTGACCAAGGGTCGAGGTATCACAAAGGCGGACTTCGTCATCGCCGAGAAACAAAATGCGAGAGGGTCGTAGGTGCTGAGCTTCATTGGGTGCCGATCTACACTTCGGATGCGAATCTGTGCAGACAGACAGCCACTTCTGTGCGAGGAATATAGCTTCGGCGATGTTCTCCTCGACTGATGGTATTAATAAACCAAATGATCGAAGATCAATGGGATGCTCGGTATTCACAAGGCTCTTCTCGAATTCAACGGTCTCGTCTCTATCCGGATTCTCCCAGATCCTAATGATACCTCCAATCAAGTCAGAGCTACTAAATCCGAGCTCCCAATCATGCTCTCCAACTACGATAGACCACGAGAACTTTACCTGCAGGGGCTCGTCAATTATTTGTATTGTTCTCAAAAGTTCCTCCTTTTCCATTTGGCGATCCTCATCGGCTTTGTCCTCAAAGTTGATCCGCCCCCGAAGAAGCATACCACATATTCGGCAGCCTCGATTTGCAGCAGCTTTACATGAAAGCAGACTTGGATGGTGTTTGACCTCCAATTGTATCCATTCCTGGGAGAAGTCGTAATTTTGAAGTGCCTTGGCCCAGACGTCAAACGCTCTCTGGCAAGCCTTGCAAACTCCGCCAACCGGCATCGACATATGTAGCTCCAATTTTGCCACCTGAGCCCATTGAGACTCATCTAGACACCGCCAAACTTCTGAACTGTAAAAGAACTTTGGGCGAACCATTTGAGGACTGGGCATACTCGACATCGTGGAAAAAACCAGTCCGATAGGGCGATAGTGTGAGGCTAAAGTGACTGCTAGTATACAAGATTCGAACCTACTAGGTATTCACGTTATTGATTGAACTAAGCTGTTGATAAGATGAGACTGATCATGTGTATCACACAGTATCTGTTGGTCGTAAGAAGAGATCCCAGTGGTGTCCTTGTACGACCGATGAGGCTACCGCGTCGTGTGCTTAAATAATTGTGGCGGTGCACATGTTACGGAGTACTTAGCAAGGCCGTAAAAGGTGATGGCGCTAGTCGATAATATGAGCTTTCAAAACATAACGTTCGGATCAGTAGTTCGTACGTACCGGGCTACGATGACTTGGTATATCTGAAAACTTGGACCTCGACTTTGGGAAACTCGTCCGAATTTCACGTGACTATCGGTTTTGCTAAACCTTGGAAGCTTTACCTAAGATGCAATCATACGAGAAGGCTGAAAGGTACTACTAATATGTAAGGTCGAGAACGTCTAGGCGGCACGATGTGGAAATAATCACTATACCTTACCAAGTATCCTAAAATGCGGCGAGCTTTCTTTTTCTTCTACCACCACCTGAGTACTCGAATTTGATTCTACCATTCTTCAAGGCTGTAAGCAATGGCGAATATTAGGTTTAAGAACAGTACAATTTGTTCCGCCCTATACGTAAGTATGAAGAGAAAAGCTTTGTCAGTCCTAATCTCGAAGCGCTAGTATTTCCTTGGGGAGATATGTAGTATTGAAACGCAGACAGGTTGCAGTACCTCATTCTAATTCGATGACCTCGAATTTATGTCCTTCCACGATGAAAACCTCGTCATTTATCTGGGCTCTCCTTCCAGATGCTAACCCGCAGAGCCCTCCAGTCAAGATAACGAAATAGTGATCGTCCTTCACGTCGTCAACCCATTGAATCAAAGCCCTAATCTCCGACAGTGTATCTTTGTCAAACCTGTCTTCAAATAACCTAATCTTATCTTCAGATATCTCCAGTGCTGCTTGTAAGAGACCCGGAGTTTGCCAAGCTAGCGTGAATATTCCTTCCCAATGATTGTCTCCAATTAC
>QYAH01000378.1:0-40774 GCA_003988945.1 Chaetoscypha palmicola | reverse complement strand
GGTCCGGACTTAACATAGTTGAAATATCTCAATTCGAACAGGGAAGCGGTTTTAATAACCCCTATCTGAAGAGCTGCCGCTTTCAATATGGAAGAGTCGAAGCAGTTCTGGAGCTTTCGAGACGCGGTTGAGCTTCCAGCTGCTGTATACAGACTACTACCGCCAGGTTCCCTCGGTCTATCATGTGGGAACAAGCCTGAAATCCATGAGAGATATCTCAGGYACAAGAAGTTAGGGACCCAACCAGGCAAGCACAGCAGGTCTCGGGTAATCGATCTCAGAGACGCTTCAATTTGTGCGTCTCTCCAGTAGAGAACCGTATCCAAACTCTGGGATTCAAATATTATGGCTTTTGCGGCTTCAGAAAAAACGACCTTAGTTTCCTTGGAGTAATCTGGACGTATCTCTGTTGTAGTGAACAGTGATACGTTCACTAGTGAATAAATCCAATCTCTATCGTCGGTACATTTCATGTCACAAAGCATCAAGAGGAGGTCTTCAAGCGGCCTTGTTGGTCGGCCGCAGTTGAAAACAGTGAAATCTTTTCTTAGCTTTTCTAGTTGGAATGCACGCTTCAGCAGTGTAAGTTGGTACCCTATAGCTTCAAATCCAGGCAGGTGATTCCAAACGTGAAGCCATTCTTCGATACGGGATAACTCGCTGAGTGCAATTGAGTCTTGACCGCAAACGAGAATGGGCTCGCGAGCATGCAGAACCTCTTGTACGACCCATAGTCTGCTCCACCAATCTCTGTTCTCGAAGGTCTGTACAACATACTGATGGGGTGAACCTCTGAGCTCACTGAACGTTTCTTTGACCATCTTTCGAAGAGAAGGCTCGTCAACGAATGGAGAATCGCGCAGCATAATTCTCTGGTCCATGATCTCTTCTTTGATTGTGATCATTTCTAGCTCGCCTAGCTCAAGGCCCAACTTCTGAGCATTTTGGTGAATGAGTTCCTGAAGTGATGTACTCCGGCAATTGTTCCAGTATCTGAATGCGCTTTTACTCTCTTCGTTTGGAGCTCCCAGCCAAATCAAGACACGAGAGGCTTGTGAGTATATCTTCGCCATAAGTTGGACTTGATAAGTTCGTTCTTGAATGTCGAGCTGGTTGATACAAATAGCATCAGCCCAGAGTAGTCGAGTGCCCTTTTCAGATCTTAGATATCTCAAAGCAAGTTCAAGATTAACGGTGACGGCGAGTCTTTCGCCGCCAATATGGATATCCTCAGTGACTGAAGCATCGCCCCAAGCATAGGAAATAGCTTCAAATTGCGTTGTTGACTTCAAGGAAACAGTTTCAAGGATACAGCGTACTGGCGAGAACGAAGGTCCAGCTGGGCCAGGCTCGAGGCTGATCAGCCTGATTTCGCCCTGTTCCAGCGGACGGTAGATCTTGCGAGTCCAGTCAAGTTGCTCAGTCGAGGTCGCCATATTCCCAAACCGAAGCGAAGACTTGAGATTATGGAGATATTAATGGAAGATAAAGACAGCGGGGATTGCAATCAGCTCAGCCTGATGAGGTTTGAGGATCTAAAAATAAATTCGCGCATGTACCTTCGTACCTTAGAGTAGAATATCGAGAGCGATATTGTTTCGGGGATGTGAAGTCAACATTCTATAGCCTAGCACCTTAGTGTCCTTAGAACGGTAAAGTGGAATCCTGTTGCTATGAGAATTCTTGCGCTTTCGCAAGTGCGCCAGGGATTTTTGTCCAGCTTTTGAGTATCGTTTGCCTCTCCGCTAACTCGTACCAACCCCTCAACTCCTCGAAAAGTGGCTGTCCGGTATACGGCACATCATGGTAGTAATTGGAACACTGTGTCTTGTACATCTTTCCCGTATGGTAGCGTTATAAGCGTGGGAAAAGTAGCCGCCCAGACTAGGAATCTGACTGAGCTCCGCCGATCTTATGGCCAAACATACTTAAGTAATGAGAGCAATGAATCGGAGACAGACTGAGATTCAAGATCTGGGGACCAAAATTTATACAGAGAACAGTCGAAATGGTGAGTAATATACTTGTGTCCAAGTAGAAAGTTCCTGATATTGCCTTGATAACAAGGCCATAGAACGCACGTGAGATAACACGCTAGTCCCGAAACTGTCCCTTTCAAGGTTTCCTCGAGAACTGTCCCCAATTTTATATATGCAAACAGATGCAGACGTACGGGATTAATAACAYCRCGAATTGGTGCATCTAATGATAGCTCGCCAGCGGAGGGGTGAACACCKGTTTTGTCTGTTTCCGAGGTTTCGTAATAGAAGTCTCAGTCTCGTGGAGACGTCGCATGAGCATCTGCACCTGTGAATCAAAACAACCGCAACAACAAATCGCATCCGCCCAATACATCCAATCTTCTCCAAAGAGTCTGCTCGCTCTTAATCTTGAAGATATACTTCCACCATGGCTTACACGGATGATGCGGTTCTGGCGAAGCTTTCTGCGCTCAACGAGACGCAGGAAAGTATTGTACGTTCCCCGAACTTCCAATAATCGTTCAATATCTTACCATTCCACAGGTCACCGTCGCCCAATGGGTCATGTTCCATAGGTAGGAGACYTTGAGAGCCGCGAGCTAATGGAAGACCAACATAGCTAACACACTGCGCCTAGGAGACATGCAGACCGGACCGGACAGCTATGGCTTCAGAGGTTGAAGGATTCGTCAAGCAACAAGAGATTGAATCTGATATATCTTGCCAACGGTATGTTATGGACCCTTCATATGATTCTACGGCCGTCGTTCTTTCAGGTTGGCATACTAATAGTTTCCATTCAATAGAAGTCGCACAACAATCGAAGGCCCGCCGCAAGGACGATTTCCTCATCGCTTTCTCGCCGGTCATCGCAGAAGCCACCGCATCCGCATACAAAGGCGCTACAAGTGATGTCCAGCAGAAGCTGCGCAGGGTTGTGGAAGTTTGGAGACAGCGACAGATCTTCGAGATCCCCATTCAAGAGGCGGTTGAGTCAAGAATCGATGGTACGGACATTCAAATATAGAGTCGCACAATTGCTGATATCTGTAGAATTGGACAAATCCAAATCCTCGGGCGGTAAGCGTATGGGAGGTTCGATATTCTCTTCCTCTGCTTCCAGCGCAATACCCAATGAGCTCGTTCCCTTAGTCGAACCTCAGCAAACAATCACAAAACTAGTACTTTCAACGAAAACGTCCGTCAACGCCGCGAATCAAGAGTATGATCGCGTCAATGATGCTTCAGTACCRACTCCTTCCGCTCCTGTCCATGCGGCACGGTTGAATGGGCTCTTGCGGATACTGGCAAATGCGGAGGGGGCTGTAGCAGAGAGTATCAAAGCGCGACATGTACTTATAGAGGGGTTAGAGAAAATCCTTGGTGCCAATCGGCAAGCTTTGGCTACAGAAGAAAGTCTGATTGCAGAATTGTCAAGTCGTCGAAATCAGACCGACAATAAGAGGAATGAGGTCGAAGACAGTATTATGCGAGGATTTGCCCCAAGTAGCAACCCTGGAACACCTGCTTTACAAGACGGATCTCCTGGAGCAAGTCATTCTCCAATTACACCCGCGCCAGAACCCGATCGCCCTGAGGTGGAGGCTTTGACCCCACCAGGCTATCCCAAACCCGCACAAAGCGAACCTATTTCTGACTTCGACCTGAACACCTCGAATGGCGCACAAAGCTCGGCACATGTTATTGGAAGCATCCCAATTGCACAACCTGCGCCAGCCGGATCGGATCTCCTGTCTAGCTTGTCCACCTCCTATGGCAGACCAGCCTCTGGAGCTAGCAACAGTGTGAAGAAACGAAAGCTTGCTACTGCTAATGATTTTCCTGATTTAGGCGGGGATGCTATGGAGGGATTGGATGCCGATGTTGCTGATATGCTTTGGCAAGATAATAAGAATGGTCACTGAATATCAAACATGGATTTGGCCTGATATTTTGAGACGTGTAATACTGCTATGTAGGATAGTCAGGGACTCGGATAGCATTTTCAGTAATCAGCGAACCCGGGAATCAACTTGAGGAGCATTGCATGGCCGAAATCGTGTTTTATGGGCCGTGTACTTGGGCGAATGAGCAAAAGGGACATTCATTACAATCAAAACCTTTAGAATTTTGATGGCGCGTTTCATGCATGGTCGGCCTGGGGAAGATAGCTGGCAGTGCTAACTGAATGGTGGATCTATCACAGGGGCAGAAACTGCAAGATATCTTGCTGTACAACCAATATGAAAATCGATTCTCTGCCTTCAATGTACAATGCGCTCCCGTCTTCCCAGTCCACCCATCCCAGCCATTCTAATCACACGAATATTCTCGTTGCCAAATGATTTATTTTCCCCACCATGTCTTGTGGCCCAAAACCATGCGACTCATCATCCACACAGATCCTAATTTGTGTTAGCCATCTAGCTAACCCGGTGCTCTGACAAATCGACCTACCGCCCATTGTGATGATGAACGCTCCATAGTACGCTCTCAGCATCCCTCGTCCTCGTGCAGTCTATACTCCGGTCAGCCCATGCAATGTATCGAAGAASGGTGGATTCGAGATCAAGGGCTCCATCGGAAATCTACGTACTTGGTTCCATTGGCGGATATGTTGTTTTCCCCCCTCTTGGAAGAGCTTTTGGTAGTAGGGAACACGATTCTCGCGGTTGACGAAGCTGTGAAGGTTCAATTAGCGTTTGTTCAGAGGGGAAAAGAGCATCAGGCCACTGGGAGGACCGCTGTGGCCGCTGGCATCTGCAAGAGGGATATTGTAATGCATAGTTAATAAACGGAGGTGGGCATAKATTTACTGACCCTGCCATTGTGTTTGTTGCGTATAGAGGTGAGCTGAATTGGGAGGTTTACTTGTAGTTGTGAGATGGTTCGATGTTGAACGTCGAAGCTCGGTAGGTGTTTAGCGCGACGGCTGACTAATGTATTAATTGCGAACACCAAGCCAGGYATCTTCAAAGTGGTAATTCTCAACGACCCAACTTGCGCCGGTGGAGGAGTACCGCTATGCAATGACCATGACTTCCTCTCGAAATATCAATTGGCTCACGAGAGAGCCTAACGATGCGACCAGCCCTTCAAAAACTCCTTTCGAGGCCGTCCTCCCTCGAACTTTTACGATGCCTRGTCGGAACGCCCTCGACCGCCGGCAGCAGACCACGAGAAGTCTTGCAACGGAAGCGAAAACGGCATTACAGTGGCGCTTCTTTGGCTATTGCTGCAGAGGACCGGGATATGGGAGTAGATAACACGAATGCTAGCGCTCCTGGGAACACAGAAACGTATCCAAAAATGTCACCGCAGACGGCCACGGTACCTAGGGACCGTCGTGATATCTCCCGGAGCACCCCATACTATGGTTTATGGGCGGACAGAGTTTTAGATTTCGAATTCGAATCGGATTTGGCACAGAGAACAGACGAATCCAAGCTACTCGATCCAGGTCGTTGTGAAAGCGATATGAAGTTATGGGGGCTCCTTCTGGAGTACCGGCAGAAGAGATATGACCTAGATGGAATTGCGATGTTCTGGGACGCAATTCGATCTAGAAACCTTCGAGTTCCCACTACGCACGCAAATGCGGATCATATGTGGTCTACCTTCCTAAAGCTGGGATTTGAAGATCATATTGTACTAGGTCAAATTTGCCAGTACGCGGACGATATGCATGAACTACATGGGTGTCGGTGGTCGCAGCTTTACTCTCATGTTGTTGAGTATTTCCTACTCAATGGAACTGCAGAGGAGGCAATCAGATGGCATGAGCGATTGATTCAACATCACCCTCCAAGGCCGTTGTATTTCGCTGAGATGTGTCGGAATGCAGTTAAGAATGATCGAAATATTGCGGCCCTCCGTCGAATTTACGAGGCAAATACACATCGAAACGCCTATGGGAAGGTTATTCGGGTGTTATGCCAACAAGGGAAATTTGGCAAGGCCTTTAAATGGCACACATACTTCCTCAGTCATGGCGATTTGCCAAAGACAATGTCAGCAGTAGAACCACTTATCTATCACCTTGCAGCATTCGATATAGTCAGAGCGAAGATGGTTGCGAGAGCACTGTCAAATGCCGGATCAGCACTGGCGCCCGTCATCATGAAGGATCTTGATGTCTCAAGCAAAATGACGGATATAATTCATCCCGAAAGTCCCGCTAAGAAGCGCAAGTCTTATAATGACGAGCTTGGAGCGCGGTGGTTTGCAACTAATTGGATATCTCTAAATGTAGCTATCAACTCGGTCCATGCCATTGGAGTGCAAGAGATTGGCCCGTTGTCGCTGCAAGCAATTGCCATGCGCGAGCCCAACGCAAAGGATATAGTGACTCGTATAAACCAATTGAAAGACCTTGGCCTGTCGATTGGGAACTCTCTGTACTCCCGTGCGGTGGATAAATTCGCTCGGCTCCGACAGCACGACAATCTAGAAAGTTTGTTGTCCAGTGACCAACACCCTGATGCGCTAGAAGACTTTGATCTTCAAGAGAATCTACTCATTTCTTACGCAAACAGTAGAGATTGGGCTCAGTATAGGAGGACTCTGGCTATACAAGCACTTCGCAGCAAAGCTCCACAGCTAGAGACGGACAATATGATTCTTCGCATTCATGCACGCCGAGGAGATGTACTTGCTCTTCAGGAGACTTTACTTTTGATGCGACAAAATGGCACAACTGTCAACTCTAGATCCATATCAATCATTCTTAGATGCATTCTACAGCGCCGCCAGCGGAGTAGGAGACCACACTCGATGGACACAACTGACATGGAAGTCGCTATAGGACTCTTGAAACAAATCTGTGGATATGGAAATTATGTCCCAGCGACTTTCTGGAGAGAGATTCTTCGACGTTTGGGCATGTTTGGGAAGTTTCGAGAACTTGAAAGCCTCTGCCTCTATCTTTCGTCTTGGTACGCGCCATCTTTACCCAACGGGACGCCTACCAGGAGAATCTTACTTCGAATTCCTACTGAACTTCAAGTCTCCCACCCTCTGCATCCACTAAGACAGATTTTTTCATCGTCGTTCCAGAAGGCCGTGGTTGAATGGGGATTTATTCATGCATTGAACAGAGGCACACACACGGCTCAGGCTTCTCGACTGGCGGTATCTGAAGTAAAACCGAGACCACTGCTCCCAGACATCACTGGTGGCATCAGACTACTCCAACTTCTACGCTTGCGAGGCGTGTATATTGATATCAATGCTATCAAGAGGGCAGTCTTCCACCGGCTCACTGTCTACTTTGGACGGGGTTACTCTAACAGATTGTACAATCGGCGAGCAATAGCCAACCTTCGAGCACATCCTAGCGGCGAAAGACAGAGCTTTCGTGAAATCGCGTCACAGGTTGACGATGCACTCGGTGGTAATGAATTTGCCACATCTAACATACCTCGCTTAATTTGGATGCAAGCGAATAAGAATATTAGAAAAGCCGATATTCAAAAGAAAAGGAAGCTGGCGAATAAAATCAATAGATCACGGAGGATGGCTTGATTGATTTTCACCGATGTTGTTCAAAATGTATATACAATTCTGTAAATTACACTCGAGGATACCAGTAGTCATAGATGGAATCTTGTAATATTAACGAAGTTACGACTATCTAGTCATGTTAGACTCTTTCCACTTCCCCTTTTTCCACAAGCGAGATCGTCCAACTTCACCAACAGCTCGTCCTCCAAYATTCTTTGTCTGTGCCCCCAGACAGTATTTAACAACAAAGACTTTCCAACTAAACAATGCTATTATCCGCTCTCCCCACAAAGAACCAGAACAAAGCTCCCCCTGAAAACAGAACAATGCTAACCGAAAACCTATAACTCCGACGAAACACGCCCCAATGCACACCTCTCTATCATCATCAGCTTCCTCGGCAAGCTCCTCTCCACCCTCCACATTTCTCTCTCCTATTCGGACCCTCGAATACTACCTCCTCAACAAAAATGGGACAATTCCTCTCCACCTGCCTCCCAGCACGGAAACCCATCCCCCTCTCCACCCCCGTCTCCCCCGCCCCAAGCGAGACCAGACCCCTCCTCACCGAGGCCGAGCGTCGCGCAGCACTTACCCGTTACTACCAAGCCGACGACGTGACGTTCTCTCCTACTTCTGGTGAYGRGGAGAGTGTGTATACTTTCAGTCCTCCGAATATCGATGTTTCGACGGAGTATTTTGATTGGTATTGTGGGGGTGTGAGTGCGCGGTTGGCTGTTGGGAGAAATGGAGGTTGGGGGGATGATGAGTTGTTGGAGGGGTTGTGAGATGGTGTTTTGGTCTTTGTGGTGGCTTTTTGATTGGATTGGGCTGGGTGCTCTTTGATAGAGCGGGATTTAGGGCATAGTGTTTTTGCATAGCGTATATTTAGTGAGTTGGTGTGTTAGATACTGACTTTACTATAGATTGTTGAATATTATACTTTTGTGATAGCTGTTGAGAAATTTTGAGATTGTGAATGGATGTTTGATATGTGATGTCWTAATGTTAAAGTATGTAGCAGCTGGCCGGATAGTTGCATGCCCGTCCATTGATTTGTTGAGCACAGAATGGGAACCTGTCGTCGCACGAGTCAGCTCTGGTTGTCCACTTTAACATCTCCGTAGGTAGGGAGTATTCCATACCAATGCCTTTCAGGCCATTTACTCTCGCGTCACGGGACAATGGATCTCATAACGTCACACCGCTTCCATTCTTCGTATACTTGAGTATAGATCACCAGGCATACTCTCTAAGCATTGATGGCTTCTTATTCTCAAGAACCTTCAGCCCCGATCAATGCTCAATCACCGCTTACTTTTGTTCGAGTACAACTCGTCTTTTGGGACGATTCCCGTGAGTAGCTTCGGCAGCAATTTTGAGTACGCTCTGAAGCGAGCATGGAAAAAACATGGGTATCGGGAGATGATGCGTCTCGAAAGTCTTCGAGATTGGGGATGACGGGGGGCAACGCAATACGAGCGACTCCAACACCTGTCGCAGCAAAGCTAGCCGACAACGGGACTCTATCTCCATCCCGGTCAATACTTAAGTACATTCCACGCCCAAATCGATTGTGTCCAGCCATCTCAACATCGCGTACGTAAATCCCCCCAACAAACCACTGCATCGATAGACCTAAGACGTTTATCTGCTTAACTCAACTAGAACACGAACAACGGATATATCTTACTTCAGTATGGTCCATTGCAGAAGGCAGAGGGACCAAGATAGACGCATAATTTGAGGCTTCACAAAGCTGCTCTGCAACCCAAGCGCTAGATTGACTATCTGGCTGATCCCGGCACAATTCCGCCAATTCTACCATTCTGATCCCTTTCGGGAGTATGAGAATATATTCCGTTGTATCCGAGAACAGATGATTTTTTATCATACTTAATAATAATGGTTCTACGCTATATACGAGGAGGGCTATCATGGGTCCCAAGTATTAGCGAAGCGACAAATTATGAAAAGAAAACCACAATGAGAGACGATAAGAAAGCAGCCATCGACACCAGGAGACAAATTCAAGGACAAGACGTGGTACCTGCTTTGTATTGTTTATATATCCTTCGTCTTTAACCTACGAGCGGTTGCTTTCCGCCTCTGAGTGCATAGCTCTACGCCTCTTTGTTACATGCGATTGAGCTTGTGTCGTCACGAAGGGGCATCTTTCGCTATTATAAATGAAGGTTAGATGAAGGAGTTAGGCTCGCTGAGGATGGAAGGCAAATAATATTAGATCAAGCGCTCGAGGCGGCAGAGAAGCACGGGGCTCTTCCACTACAACTCAAGGCTTAAGTCGCGAGCCGATTCTCTAATAAGAGCCCTACTTAAGATGTAGCTCTTTCGCCAACAACGCCACGAGCAGCTGCTGGAAAGTATCAACGCTCGCTAATGTAGCTGATCTTTAGCTCAGAGATCGATCTAGCTCGGGAATCCTCGGAATCGGACTATATCCTCACCCAGCTCGATTGCATGTCTGATCCATTCCAACCTTTATCATAAAGACCTTCTCGTACAATCAAACCATCAGGAAAGAAGGCGTCGCTACTCTGACATCTCTAATGTCGACAATTATCACTCCACAACTCCAACCACAAATCGAGGCAGTGATGTTTGGGATGCCAGCGCATCAAAAGGAACCTTTCGTGTCGTACGCCTAATCTATTAAGCAAGAAGGCATCGCAAATATCGTAGGGACGTATAAACCTCAGTGTCAGGCAGGCAAAGAAGGCGCTGGAAGTAGTAAACAAAACACCAACCAAGGAAATAACTCAATTGGATGACGGCGACGATATATTTGAGAGCTTTGAAGTGTGCGAGAGTGACAGCGATGGCGATGTTAAGGTTGTCGATGTTAGTGGAATAGCCTTCCCAGCCTGCTCAATTGCTTCGTAAATCAACTCAGGGATAGCGATAACGACAGCGATACTAAGATTGTCGATTCCAATGGGATATTCTCCCCACCCAGCTCAATTATGTCGTATATCAACCCAGAGCTTCGAAAGGAGAACTGTATCAATAAATCGATCGAACAGCCAAACAATTACTTAATAATCAACAAATCAACAACCCATTCCTTAAGCATCACACAAACCCTAAACTCCAGTACAAATATCACAAGAGCAGTATCAACATCAAAAGCATAGAGACAAATCAATCTCTCCTCGCTTCATGGTAACGATGATAAATCAAACCACCCTTGTGAACCCCAGACAGAGTCTGGGGTTGGTGTTCGGAGATAAGCAAGGAGCACTAATGCGCGACATCGAGATCAAGCGGGGCGCAGCGCATTAGCGAGGATGAGATAGAATGACTCATGCTGGCTCATTGTGAGATGGTTTCAGGGGGTTCGATACGCCCCGGATTTTGGGGAGAGGAGCGGGAGGTGAGTTGGCATGGAAGAGATAATACGGGAGTAGTAGGTGGGTTTTGGATGTATTGTGAGATGGTGAGTCATGATTGATCATTATATATACAGGTGTTTGGTTGCAGAGATCGGAAGAGTGATGTTCTCGGGTGGGTAGTAGCATGGAGTACTAGTTGTTGTGGTACGGGACAAGTAGGGCTGGCTGATTGATTGGTCTTTTCGACTCATCGTGAGGGACAATTCGTGACATTGGATCGGAAGTGAAGAATATGAGAAATGTGCCACCTTAGATATATATGCAGATAGGGATCGTAGCAAGAAAAAATACTACAACATCAACTATCATGCAATCATGGAGTACTCAACTGTCAGTGAGGAGGGAAGTAAAGTGGTCAAGTGTAAGCATCTCCAAACCAATATCGGAACCATTTCACGAAGGAGCAATATGAAGAAATAAATTTTGCCGAAATGAATATCATGATTCGTCAACCGACATCGTCAGAAGAAGCCTCCTAMTATCCCTCCGACTAGCTACATAATCTTTGCACTCCGCATAGCTAACCATCCTCTCCAAGATACCCAGGCTGTTACTTCGGGGCCACCAACCCCCTCAGAACTTGGACCTCGCCTTCTAGTCTCGCAACYCGAATCTTCAGCTCGTCTCTCTCGGCTTCGGTCTCTTTGAGAGCAGATTCCAGCGTGCTCATCTGATCTACTCGTTTCTGTCGGTAGCGGCGGGCGGCGAGGGTGTTGAGAGTTCGTTTCTGGACTTTAGAGGCGGTGGTATTTGATGTTGGTGAGCGAGAAGACGATTTTGAGGTTGGAGTGGAAGTGGTTTGGATTACGTCGTTGGGCGTTTCGGGGGGYAGAAGAGATTGTTGCGGAGAATGTTCTGAAATATGTGAGTTTGGAGAACGCAATACTAAAACTTGTCCAGACAAACCTTGGGACAGATTGGATTCAGGGCTATATGATAGCCGGGGTGTTTCTGTCGTTTGATAGATGTGGTTCATAGGATCCACAGGTGGCATTGCTGATGCCAAAATTGACGGGTCGAACGGTCCTGTCGTAAAGAGGAAGTCGTTCTGATATTCAAGAGAGACAGGGTTGGTCGATGAATCATCCAGCAACCAAGAGTCACTGGTCCCAACACCTAAATCTCCTAGCCAGTCTCCCGCGCCGAGAAAAGTCTCGGGGCCYGAAGTTTGCAAATAGTCCGATGCGTGTACAAGAAGTGGTTGTGTGAGGYCAGAGCATGTGGTCTGCGCGCCAAAGTCCAAGAAGTCGTGTTGAGATTGATTAGAGTGCGACTGAGACAGAGACTGGTAAACATGGTGGTCTTCGAGGCTGTTGTGGTTGGAAGTAGGTTGCGCTTGATGTGCGGGAGGCCGTGGTTGTTGTTGTCGTTGTTGTCTCCATTGATTAATGCTTCGTTACGGGCCGAAGTGACCCGTGAGTAATGCCCTTGAATGGGATGGTGTTGTTGATGGAAGAGAGAGAAAGATGGAATTGAGAATGAAGTCGTCCTTTAAATGGTGGAGATGGGTGGGTCAGGTGCTAGCGCTCGGCTAGTCCATTCCTTATGTAATACTTAAGCCGATCCGATCCATCCCTGCTTTGTGCAGCACGAGGGGGGCCCGCTTATCGCCGAGGTGGGACAAAGAGTCATCGCAGTCTTGGCAAACATACGTCAAGTATGCAGTAGAAGGCGAATTGAGTGTCGCTAATTTTATAGATAACTTTTTTAAGGGAGCTGAATTAACACGCTTAATAAATAAGAGTCTTATTCGCACAAATAAGAGTCTTATTTGGAGTTAATCTCTTATTCGGCGTTGATTCTGTCTATATACAGCTAGTCGAGACGCCTTAGCTCAGAAGAGCGTGAGTTAAAAGAAGGGGATCTGAACGATGAGGAATCGGAGAGTGAGAAGTTCATGCGTGAGATGAATGAGAAGCAGTTGCAGACATTCATGGAATATCAGTAGGGAACCGAAGATTTGATTCCATGAAATAACATCCAACCATTGCAAAGCTTAGAGCACTTACTATCATGAATTTTACATTATGAATCCGCAGCGTTATGGTGATAGCTACAGCTGTAATCACTTGTGATGTGGGTGCTGGAATAGGCATCTCTTACTCTGCGGTGCGGCCTTTTTTTCTAGCGCAAACTACGCTTTGATGCGTGTACACGGTAGAGACATGGGTATAGAGTATTAACTAGTAGGGATGAATATGTAGGAGTAATAATAATTCGTTTAATTCCCTGTATTAGGTCTAGTTGTCTAAAAGAACCTTAAATACTCTACGCGTCGTATCTATATATAGACCTATAATAGGTCTATACACACTATTTCAAGAGCGTTAAAGCGTTTAGTGCTTAAAAGTGGCCGTACCGCAGAGTAAGAGATATACTTGAAAATTGCGATAGGACGAAATAGGCGCCTCTCTTTGTATTAATAATATACTAGCTTTTTAAAGAATTGGGTCCGCTTTGCGATGACAAGTTAAGGTACCGGGTACAAGCGAGCAGAGGTGCACAGCCACAAGTGTCAGGAAGTAGAGCCTCCTTAAAAAAGTTCCCTATAAAATTAGCGACACCCGATTCGCGTTTTACTGTATGCACTCTACCACAGTGCATCTTTAACGAGCGCATACGATACTATAATGGTTGCTTTATTCTGCGAGAGCAATGTTACTTGTACTGTCCTAGCCATTAGAGTGATCTTCTTGCTCTTTTCGTACGTCTAGAAGACTGCTGAAGGTCAAGTGCCACGAATGTAAGTTATATGAAACACCTCGACCATGCAGCTGTGGTGCTCCGAAACTGTGCATAGCAATATTAGAAACTAACTAACGAGTAGGCTTTTATCGCTATTATCTATATACTCAGAACAGTCATGTCTATTAGTCGAGAGGTTGTACACCCAACTTGAAAGTGGTTGAGCTCGATAAACAATCAAGAAGATCTAAGAGAAGTATCTGTCCAAGCCGCAGTAGCAGTTGTTCAATTGTGCTTCTGCCATCTCAATCTCAAATTTCATGGGTGGAACTACAAATATTCACACCATCATGTACGATGGGACGTTTCTGAGCAGGTTACTTTAGATCCTCTGCTAATAGGGATCCTCACACTACTTAATCTCCCCGTCGCACCGTTCTTTTCTACGTCAATTCTCAGACAGGCCTACTATCTCTTAATACGAAAGATCCTTACAAGTTTATCCGTTGACCACTACTCACTATCAATCAAAGAGCTAGACTTATGAACTTGCTGTTCATTGACGTCCTGGACGATTTGGAAGGAGAACACCCGAAGCTTGTTCTATTCTTCGAAGACGCTCTCCATACGAAACATACCAGAACCAAATTATGTTTTGTCAGCTTCGTTTGGCGATTACTATGGATTTCTTTGAAGGAGCGCCTCAGCTGCTGTTGGATGGACTGAGAGCGTGACACGTACCGACAATAAGCACTACATTGTAATAAGCCATTGCTCAAGAGTATTTTTGATACTCGCCAAGTGCGATAACGTCGAAGCCTCTGGAATTATCCGGGAGATCGCCGAGCTAATCTTTTGGGCTATTCCTTTCTCACAACTTATCTACACATGGAACACCTCACAAGCAGGAATCACACAAGGCACTTGAACTCAGGTTACCAACTAGACTGCTCAAAGAGAGCAAGGCAAAGAGAAGCACCCTGACACCTGGGGACTGTTACAAGGACCCTTCAAAAGGTGTCCAGAAGAACGTCAGAGTTGGGGTTATTCCTTTACGGGAATACCCCCTAGGGAAGGTGGGTGGGTCAAAACAAGAAGTGAGGTGTGGAAGCACTAACAAAGGATGCAGGTTCTTTTATACCCTAGGCTGCACCCCTGGATTAGACCTGACTGCGATGGCGCAGCCTGCGTGACAGTTATAGTCCACCCGCAGTATATGTGCTTCCAACTTGGCAAAACTAACTACAACGGAGCATATGGCTCTACTCTCTCACACTGATATCTGATGTTCACGAAATGCAGACGTTCGTTGAGACAGACGAACTCGCTTCGTGAGCAAGCACGCGGCGCAACATGCACGATGTCATAGCTCCCGCAGTCCACCATCACATTTTCACTCGCGAAGCGCGGGCAATTCAAATGTCGTAAGGTTATTGGACGGTAACAATCTCCATAAGTGGGCGATCATGTATTCGGCCACGACTTGGCTATTCAGTACCGTAATCTAGATGGCATGCTGTCAACTGAGCCACGCTTGGCAAAACAGCTCCACCTCCCCGCGATATCAAAATCATGCGCAGTTCAATTGCGACAAAAGTCTCTCAAGCATGTGAAGCAACTCGTTCTCTCACTTCTAGACTCTAGACTGAACCCGTCGCTAGATGTTTTTTGATTAGGAGCCACCGGTTACACAGTATCTTCATGCAATAGGCGGCCTCAAAGTGGATGGTGAGTATGTGTGTCGAATAAGACCGCACGCAGTACTAGTCATGTTTTCCGTATCTCGATTCATGGGTCCTGCCTTGCTGTGGTTTAAATCCCTCAATAAATGCCTCATGGGATTTTCCACGAAGGGAGATAGGTATCCATTCTCATCTCTTTCTTATAGAGGAGCATTGTTTCCATATAACTGTTGTGCTTGCCCTTGAGAGTTTATTTGTTGTGTCTTAGCCTGCGGCATTGTTCAAGAAACAGTGTAGTCTCATCGACACTGCGATCTTCGACCGAAGCCTCTCTTTTGATTCACCCTTCAACTAGTTGCGATCATTCTGCACTGTCTGTCCAATCAAGCCTAACCCAAAATCACTATGTCAATTTTTAGCTGGCAGGCTTGGGCGCCAGCAGTCAATTTTTCTACCCTTCATTGTACG
This sequence comes from Chaetoscypha palmicola, assembly GCA_003988945.1. Lineage (NCBI taxonomy): Eukaryota > Fungi > Ascomycota > Leotiomycetes > Helotiales > Helotiaceae > Chaetoscypha > Chaetoscypha palmicola. Next base: position 25,042 of record QYAH01000378.1, on the reverse strand, counting down.
TCTCCATCCTTTCATCATATCAATACAATCTAAATTTCCCACTACAGATGCATACATTATTCTCGCAAGCATAGTCAGCTTAATCATCATCTATCCATACGGCAACATGGCTGCCGTAGACGCTTTCTTCTTCGGAGCTAGCGCATCCACAGAATCAGGTCTAAACACCGTAGACGTGAAAGCAATGAAGCTATACCAACAGCTCGTCATCTATTTTATCCCTATAATCACACAAACGGGATTCATCAATATCATTGTCATCGCTGTTCGTCTGCGCTGGTTCGAGAAACGTCTAAAGGAAATCGGTACTGCAACCACTTCCCCTGTTAGTCTTCTCGAAACACTGATGCTGCTGTAGCTCCGTCGTTACTACGGCCTGTGCCTCCTGTTACATCTGGTGATGAACATGGAAATGCCGAAGCGGAAACTCAGACTGCTCTTCCTAAGAAGTCGACCGGCTCAGGTGTTCCTGAGACCCAATCAGATACTGCGATACCTGTTGAGTACGTTTTTGAATTCTAAAACTGCTAGAKTAACCTTATAACCTGGTTCAGTAACGCAACAAGCGAGAAAGAAGTCCCAAAGGGTAGTGAAGTTGCAATCAAATTTGCCGACGATCTGCACACAACGCATGCGGGTGCGCTGCGTATTCCTTCCAGAAGAGAACAAGATCGAGGTAAGCCAGGATAATATGCAATCAACCATCTCACATCAAACAATCTAATGAGATCAGGGGTCGGAATGACGGAAGTTGATCGGATATCCATAGACGATGGTAAGACATGTTACCTTTACCTTTCTCTCTTCATACAAGCGTACTAACAATATCTAGACGATAATGATTTCAAGTCCGACCTCGACCAACAGAGATCGTCACGTCGACGGGATGGACACAGCATGAGCACAGCTACATCCATCGATCGAGTCGCAACCGCAATGTTYGTTATCGGATCATCCAGAGGAGCCCGTTCTAGAAGTCGGGCTCCCAGCCAGTCACGAGCTATTACCAGAACCGAGCTAGATCTCCCCAGACTATCTTCTCATGCTACTGTAGGCCGTAATTCGCAGTTTTTCACTCTTTCGGTAAAAGATCGAGAAGAGCTTGGCGGCATTGAGTACAGGGCGTTGAAGTTGCTACTCAAGATATGCTTCAGTGAGTCTCAACTCCCGTCGTCGATTGTTTTCTGACATCACAGTCTACGTCTTCGGACTTCATCTGTTCGGTGCTATATGCCTCATCGGCTGGATTCAGTACGCCCCATCTCAGTATACCGATTATCTCGAGTCAACCGGCCAAAACAAAATATGGTGGTAAGTCTTCCACATCCCTCCAACTCCTAKCAATTTACACACTTTCCAACACCATTTTCCAGGGCAATCTACTCCGCGCAAACAATGGTAGACAACCTAGGCTTCACGCTCACTCCCGACTCCATGATCTCCTTCCGCGACGCCACATTCCCMATGATAATAATGACCATCCTCGCCTACGCAGGCCACAAYTTCGCACCCTGCATCCTRCGYCTAATAATCTACCTCATGGCYAAACTAACCCCCCGAACCTCCTCCCTCCAAGAACCACTGCACTTCCTCCTCGCACACCCCCGTCGCTGCTGCACACTCCTCTTCCCYAGCGGCCCAACCTGGGTCCTCTTCACCATCCTCTGCGCCCTCAACACCATCGACGTAATCCTAATCATAACCCTCGATCTCCACAACGAGACCCTAACCGCCCTCCCACTCGGCCCACGCATCCTCGCCGCCATCTTCCAAGCCGCCTCGTCTCGCCACACYGGCACAGCTACCTTCAATCTCGCAACCGTAAGCCCAGCTGTCCAATTCAGTCTCCTAGTTATGATGTACATCTCCGTGTACCCCATCGCAATCGCCATGCGCGCCAGCAACACGTACGAGGAGCGCGCGCTGGGCATCTTYCCTGCCGACCAAGAGGAGGTGGATGAGGGGAATGGGGTTAGTTATATTGCGACGCATTTGAGGAATCAGTTGAGTTTTGATCTGTGGTATATTTTTCTGGGCATCTTTTGTGTTTGTGTGGCCGAGGCGGATAAGATTATGGATCCGTTGCAGCCGGTGAGTTTTCAAGTCTGCTGGGGTGGATGACGGCTGATCTTTGGTGTAGGCGTATGCGGTGTTTCCTATCTTCTTTGAGATGACGTCTGCATAGTAAGTTTTTACTTTGCCATCTCTTTCTATCCCGTTCAGCCCAGCTTCTTATACTCATCCGCATCAAGACCTCGCTAACCAACCCTCCTCTAGCGGAAGACGTGATGACCTCTCTCTGCGGCCAGTTCTCTACATTTAGTAAACTAGTTGTCTGCGCTATGATGATTCGCGGACGACATCGTGGCTTGCCGTATCGACTTGATCGCGCGATCGTGCTCCCGAATGAGGCATTAGGTCTTGTGGGTGATGCTCATGGAGAGGGTGCTGAGGTTGGAAGAATGGAGACGAGGAGAAGGTATGTTGATGACGATGGTGGGAATGAGTGAGGTTTGTGATGTGGAGATGGTTGTGAGTGGATGTTGGATTGGATGGAGAGGATGTAGCTAGTTTTGGGAGTAGTATTACGTTCCGGGCTTCTCAGCTGGTATTCTTGCTCCTCTGAATCTAGATTATTGCAAAGGAGGGGACGAATTGACGAGTAGTAGATATATGTTAACCCACATGTCCAAAGACCAATTAAACACAGCCACAATATAGACTCCTCGCGCTAAATTTCCACCGAAACAACAAACCCAACGAACCAAGTCAGAAAACCCACGACCTAACCCCCTAATCATCCATCTCTCAACCCTCGCCCCTAAACTTAGATCCAGCAACCTCACGCACGAATCCACACCATCTTCCCACCATACCCAGCCCCTCGCAGTACCTTGACACAGGCCCCGTAGCAGCAGCAAAGTGGTACATATACAATAACTCCGAGAACGAATTTGTCGTAAATGAATGCGTTGAACGTTCATAGCGCAAAAGTCAGCGAACAAAATATAATACTCTCCTTCTCTATCCTCTCCAGCTCTCTTCTCGTCCCCGGCTGCATATTCACAACTGCAATCCTCCCCTCTACCTCCCCCACATCCTCATTCCCCAACAGCGCACAACAGAAGTAGAAAACACCACACTCGCATCTTACGCTTATATCTACGACGCAAGAAGTATAGTGAGAGAATGTAGAGATGCAAATGAGTGACATTGCTTTGGGAGTGGATTTCATGTGCAAACATTGAGCAGGTAGAGGGCGCTGCCTGTTTTTTCGTGGGGAAGCCGGTATATATACGAATAAACACAGGGATTGATTAATTAGGTTATAGAGATACTAGATCTAAGGTTGAGTAGGAGGATATTATATTATAAATTATACGATATATATATCTCATGTGCTCTCAATTATAGCTTTGCTCTCTATATATACTCGCTATAGTATCACTGCGCTAAATGTCTTTCTTAACCTGCATGTTACGATATACACTCAACTCCATCCTTCCATCCCACTTCTCAAGCACCCGACAAACCCTATTAACAGTAAGACATCAAGCTGCCATTGCGTCGCTCACGAGCCTAGCGATATAGCTCTAAGAAAAAAGTGTTCGAACTACGATCGCGCGCCCGGAAGAGAAATACTCGGTTGGAGATATAGCGCTATGTACTCTAGCAAGTAGTTAAAAGGGTAGGAGATTATTATCATAATATTTCAGATCGAGAACGAATAGAGTTTCCCCTCACGATCTAGTCTGAGAGTCGAGGATTGGAGGGATTGCAGGGAATGCTAATAGGCAGTAGAATTGGCGGGGTTGGAGAGGAGTTGCTATAAATATGTGACAGGCGATGAATTATAGTGTTATATTCGCGCCCGTGAATAGAGATGGTGATAGGATAGTGGTGGGATATATATATAGCTAGTAGTTATCCAGGAATAATGAATTACATTCTGTGCTTAGAAAGTTACCTAGTCTTTATCCTACGAATATCGAGGTTGGAATCTCTGGTCAGCGCTGGAGGTAATTATAAGGCTACTCTGGCGGTCTGAGGAGGGATGAATTAATCGTATCCGCTTTTTCATACTTAGTGAATAACTGCTAAGGAATAGCGCTAATTTCTACAATGATACTAACTGCCTTAACTGGGCGAGTACAGTGAAGGTCATAATATTATACGTACTAGATTTTATTTTCGCGCGCTGATGTTTTCAACTTTGGAGTAAGGTATTGTCTGGCCTAGAGGGTACGATGAAGCGCCTCTGTTCGTCGAGGCGGGGTGGGACTTGATGGATATATTTCATTCAGCGTAGGGCGGGAAGGGATATTACGGTCATGTCGACGAGCTCATCATCATAATCCCATCGCTCTACCACCGCGAGCCCGACCAGTCTTCTCGGTAATGACTTAGACTTGCTAAGGATCTCACCGGTCATCACTCTGCACATCACCACCCTCCCCGATCCTAGATGTAGAGCTCTTCTTCGCATGCATCTCCTCGCCTTGATCGCCTGCGAGAATACTCTGCACCTTTGAGACTTTTTCTGCGAAATGCTGGGTTTTGTCTGTCCTAGATTTCATGTCTAAGCATGATATTGATGTGAGGGAGAGGGGAAGAGGCGGAAGGAGAAAGAGGGAGTAAGAGGAAGAAGGAGGAAGGGCAAGAAGTACCTCGAACCAACGCGAATATCAGATTGAATCCTCAGCACACCGTTACGATGCACAAGCGTATGTGCTTGGCCGATAAGACGCATTACCGAATCCCAAGGTCCTTCTACTTAGAATCAGCCTATCTTTTCCCGCCTCCAGAGATCCACAACAATCACACAAGTTTTGACCATGATAGAGAATATCCATACAAGTCCGAGGCAAGAACCGTGATCAAAGATACAAGACATAGACTTACCAACCGTAGTCCCCGCACTATGCATCTCATACTGCAACCCACTAGCCATCATCAACCTCTGCACCGCAGCAACCTCACTCGATACCGACGGCGAAGCCGTGCCTATCTACACCATAATATCAATAATCACCCCTCTTTCCCGCCATCAATTCCCGCCATCAATTCCCACCATCACCACACTTTTCACACCCAAAAAGCAAAGCAAAAAATCCAGCCATACAGTTTCGTCGGGAGACGTATACAGAATGATATACGTACAGGAATCAGACAGAAATCAGCGACGCAGACAGGTGGCGTGGGGAGGGTGGCGTAGTCTATTGATGACATTATCGTGGCCCGAAGAACGTGCTCTGTAAGAGATTCGTGTGACGATGAAGTGATTCGCAGTTGTTCTTTRTGTCTGGATRTGAAATGGATGGCTGTGGTTCGGTGACGGCGGGTAGGTGAGATRTRGTTATGGATTTRGAGGTTGATATTGTATCCGGTTCCCGGATCGGAGCTCGGTGGAAAGGTTCCGAGGCGGGCCGAGATCGGAACACGGAAAGCACGCAGGATTTGCAATCTATGGATAGATGAAAGGATAAGGATCTCGAGGTAGGATATACCAAGATGTCTTTCTAGACTTATTTGACTATCTTATTTCGATGAGATTGTATCTTTCCGCCCGCAATCATGCATAATATCCTCAAATTCGGATATTGTTTTGCCAGACCATCGCTATGCTTTTTAATGCTCACAATTTAATGYCWACCCAAATAACCACAAAACTCCTCGCTATAATGCAATAAACAAAACAGATCCTSAAATATCAAAAGTYCAGCTTTCACAACCAGACGAAATTCCCCATCGCAACAACAGCCATCCCAATTCCAGCAACCAGAAACCCACTCTTTTCGTTGTGTGTGGTTCCAGAAGTAGTATCATCACTATCAGCGGTCAGCTGCGCAGTACTAACCGCAGTTCTCCCAACTGGTGTRATCCCATTCAGCTGATCTGCAGTCTCGATCGCCGGGCCGACGTTGAAGAAGTTAACCAGGATAAAGGTTGGTTTCTCGCCCCATTCGCTGTTGCATTGAGCGCCGTGTGTRCCTACGGATCCGACGATGCTTGTRGATGGGGAGTTRGTGTTRGTGAGGTTTCCTGTGTCGGGGACTTCGATTCCGAAGCCGAGATTTGTGTCGAGGAAGTGGTTTARCATTCCCATGTAGCCGGCGGAGATGGCGGCGGTGGAAGAGGATTGCGTGCTGGGTCGGTCGAGGGTGCAGTTGAATCCGGAGGTGGAGAGGACGCCGAAGTCTGTTTCGAAKACRTAGTTGAATTCTGGCAGAAGGTAGGGGTAGGTGGTATCGTAGTCGATGCTCGCGACAAAGGTTACGAGCCGTGTGTTGTTGGTGATGAGGCTTTGAAGGGTAGGCCAAGTAGACATGGCAGAGGTCGAGGGTGGTGTATAGCCATAGGTGGAGATTCCGGAAGATGCAAAGACTGTACCAAAGGTAGCAGAGGTCTGGTCATCGGAGTTCACCAGAATAATCGTGACAACCTCATTTGGATTGGCATCCATCCATACTTTAATCTTTGCCAACCAAGCCTCCAAAGTTCCTCCATCAATCAGGGCGCACGAGGTATGACATAGCCTAAGAACTCCGTCCTCCAGATGTACTTGTGCTTGCAACAGTCGGATACCCGCGGAAAGTGCAACAGTTGCGTTATAAAATGTATTCCCTGACTGCGAGAAATCCGTCGAGCTGTCTCGTAAGAACGCCACATCGTGAGCTCCCATGTGTGTTATATTGTTGTAATTTCGATTGCAGAGTTCGGGGGAGTTGTTGCATGCTGTCGTACCRGTAGCAGACGCTGCTTGGGAGACGGAGATTCGTGAGGCAGTTGCGGTAGCAATCGATGAAGCTGCGGTTGTCCCTATCTGGGGAATTGCTTGTACGAGGCCTGCGAGCGAGAGTAGAGCTGCCGATGCAGCGAGAAGGGAAGCACGCATTATGATGGGTGGAAATCGTGTTCTTCGAAGAGTACAAATGAAATGCGAACTATGGTTGAGATGTATTGCGTTCGTGGGTTGTCAAAGTGTTGAAACGTCCAAACCAACAGACGACCGAGGTATGCAATAAATTGACTCAACGAAAGAGAGTTTAGACAAAGGAAAATCAAGTTGCAAAACASAGAATGWTAGCTGATGATATAAGAGAAAAAAACTCTCAACACGAACGAAAGAACCAACGCTTGGAATGACATGGAGAAAGAGCGATCCGAACGTTGGAATCATTACGCAAGCCCGTATTGACACTCACTGCGCCCCGATGAAGTAGACTTTTGTCTCTGGGCCTCGTCGTCTCGTCGTCAGCAACGCGAGCCGTCGGGGAATAGTGGAGTCGACGTCGATGGTCATTGGCTATGGCCGGATGGGCGAGAAACATATAAACATCGGATCAATGRATGATGTTTTTGACAGGAATTCTGAAACAAGGCCGGTTGCATGAGATACGAAGTACTTCGTATGATTCGGCTGACACCACAGCGATGCGAACGAAGAGAGAGAAAGAGGCGGCTCTGTTGGTTGATGGGCGTTTGCTGCTGTGGCTGGAGCGGAACCTGTGGCTTGCACATCTCCCGAAGTCTATTTTTCACTGCCGAGACCCATCTTGTTAGTCCCATAGTCCCATAAAACAGGTTCCAACGTTACTCTCTGACATTTGATGACCCACTCTTTCAACGACATCTCTCTCAGACCTCGAACCAGACCTTTATTCGAGTATCAACAAGCGCCGTCAGCGTGAGATGCTCACTTCTCATGCTTTGATCTCCATGGTACTGTACACCAGTATGTGGCTCAAGATGCTAAGAGACCAACCAGTAATTATTGTTCTCACAGACAGATGCAGGAATTTCATTCTTCTTTCCATTTGTTCGACGGTTTATCGATCGGATGGCAGGAACTTCTGCTAAGAACCGATGTCTTCCGTATGGCATCAGTATACCAACGAAGCTATTGTCTGCTGAGGACACTGGGCTGATGCCGAGAGTTGCCAACGCAAGTGGCCTGTAAGTTGGAGTAACACAGACTGAGACGTGTCGCTGCAAGCGATGCTCGTGATCTCTTTCGACGGATTCTCAAGTTCTGAAAGCTTTCATCAAGTGATTTATTTGTCCTTGTATTCTCATTGTTCCTTTTTCGTCGCAATCGAACATCCTCCATATCAGATTGGATGAATCTGCTCAATTCATCGAAACACAGTCAAATGTCCCTAATTCGTTCGATGCCCAACGCCTAGACAAACATGCGTGATTAAGAGCGTTGTCAATCTTATCTTATCTTTGTCTTCACAGTCAAGGGTCAAGTTCGGGTCTCTGATCGTCGGAGGAGGATTCGGTGGATTCTTGACTTCTGCATCGGACCAAGCATCTTCATCGAGATCGTCATTCGGACGTTCCACATCGATCAATTTCTCCGGCGAATTTTCAAGCCTCTTCTGCTCTCTGAAGATAGTTCATATCAGAAACTCCGAACGGTAAAAACTCCGAGCGGTAAAAACTCCAAGCGGTAGAAACTCTGAGCAGTAACTAATCGCAAGCTTGAATTTCGATCAGGTTAACAAATTAGTATTCTATGGTCGGTAAGGCGACAACTACCACCAAAGCAAATTTACTGCGGCTGGTATATACTTTCTTCCAGCTTTCCAAGCAGTGAACAGAGGCTGATCTCATAATCTGCCGAAGGAGTGTTACACCAGTGGCTGACCGTTTGTCTGGCTCCSATGCACCATTCGCACCGAATCGGACACCTCAACTCGGAACCCGAACATACAAATCCGGAAAAGTGATGCGAAAAGATAACAACCYCATCCAACTTTGCCACAACATCAAATCCARAAATCACCCACTATATGTTTAATTTCGAGCTTCAAGCAAATATACCAGTTTCCAGATCTAGACACYAGGAACCTTACCATCGGGTCAACCTCACGCAGTCAGCACTTTCTTTCCCTTCCGCTTTCACGCACAAGTGATCTCATCCATCACCCTCCACCCCAATCAAAATTTCGTGCAGAATTTGTCACTCCTATGCTTAAATCCCACCCCAGAATTCCCCTCACCTCGCAGGCTAAATCCGGGGTACCTCTCCTCCTAAATTATTGTATCCCGTATCTCGCCAATCAGACAGACGCTGCGATATTAACCGAATATCCAACCCCCTGGGAGGGGAGGACCTGACGTGGACTTCACGTGCGGCGTTAGTGGGAATGAGGATATGCATGTGATGGAGTGAGAATTCAAATCGGAATCTCAAATACTCAGTGCCTACCTTGCTAGTCTCGGTCGCCGATGCCGAGTGATGTGATATATAGGATGGGATGGGACGTTGTGGTGTTTACTTTTTGGTCTACACAATTATCCGAACTACCACAACTTGAGCACTTGACATCGACTACCAATTTGACTAGACAACGCTAGTGACTACTGAAACGCTATCATGCTTCGACCGTCCGCAGCAACCATTCTGTTTCTCTCAATCGTAAACATCTCGGTAGCAGTCCCGCATTACGCCAGGAGAACAATAGCAGCAGCCGAAGCTGCAGTAAACCCCAGAGCAGCCGCCCCAACTGCCGGAGCAGCATGGCCATTAGGACCTCGTAAGTCACATTTCTCTCTATTTTCACTGACTCCTCACCTCCATCCCCTCGTCAAGCTGATCCTGAATCCCAAATCTCAGAATGCCTGCGACCATTACTCCCCCCCACCGACCCAAACTACTACGCAGCCGGCTTCGACCCCGTCCTCGCTCTCCTCCGCCTACCGTAAGCCACCACCYYCTCCCWCTCCCCAGCCTCCTAACACCCATAGTCCCATCCTCTTCGACGCCCCCTCCTTCTGCTCCAAAGGCCTCCAATACTCCTACGGCGCCTGGGAAGTCTCCACCATCCACGTGGCCACGACCACAACCGTATTCGCGCCCACCCCCCTTCCCATGCGTCGCGCTGAGAGACTCGCAGCTCGCGACGAGATCGACCAGCGCGAAGTCATCGCCAAGCGCGACTTCGCTGCCTACCCGCCCTTCCTAGACGCGCTGAATGAGTGGGTGTATGTGGATTATTATTTGCCGAGCGCGTGTAGTTGTGTGATTACGGCTGCGTTGCCGGATAGTGTTTATACGACGCATACGAGGACGGAGAAGGTTTATGATGCTACGACGGTATGTGAAATCTTGAGATGAGATGAGGGAGGGGATAGAGATGAGGAGGGAATGCTAATGTGGGTCATAGGTTGTTACCACGGTTACGAGGAATGTGGTTATTGCGCCTACTGCAGCGTAAGGGAACGGAAATGGATGGATGGATATAGGGTTTGTATTCAGGCGTAAATGAAACGGGTAGGCGACAGCGTAAGGGAGAGAAAAGGGTTGGATATAGGGTTTGTATTCAGGTGTAAACTGAAACAGGTAGGCGACGGCGTTCGGGATATGATTTGAAGCTCAACGATTTGAAGTAATCAAGCAAACAGGCAGTAATAATCAAGCCATCCACCCACGCACCCAAGTCAAACCATCAACCAAACAAAAAAACCCTACACTCAATCCTCTACCCCTCCCTCTCCCTCTCCCCATCCACAAACGCCGCATGCGGCACCCTCCTCACTATCAAACTGCTCAAAAAGAAACACTTCATCCGTCGAGGGGAGACGGTGGTGTAATTGGCAGAGGGCGCCATGGGGGGTTACGTCGACGTGGACGCGTTAGACGGGACGGCTGGAAGGTGGGATCGAGGGTGTCATTGCGGATTATGTAGTAGTAGACGTGGATTTCTTTTGCGCCGTTCTGTATCTCGTTATTATCAACATCAACATCAAGTAATCCATACCGAGAAACCCTACACGTGTCTGAGAAGTTCTTCGATTTCTGTAATAGACATCTTTGATCTTCTCTTCATCACGGAAATCCGTCTCGCAGCTTTCATGGTTGATATACTGAACCTAGCATTGTCTAACGTGAACTGATATCTACCGCGGAGATCATGGATAGTGATATCTCCCGATTCGGTTCGCGCTTGTGGGTTTCCCATGAGCATTAGCCTTAGCGGGGCGCCGTCCGGACTTGGTTCATAGTAATTCATCGTTGTTTGACATTTCGAGGTATATACGCGACGATATATATCGGGGGGTGGTAGAGAGATGTCGGCCATTATGAGGATTCGAGACGTGATGATTGCAAGAGAGGGATAGCGAGCCTATTTAAGAGCGAGGTTGATGTGTGTGGAGGACATAGCGAAGGGGAGCTTAGGATTTAAAAGCTTTGCTGTGGGTGAGGGATGATCGGTTGGGATCCCTGGTGATCGTGTAAGTGTAACGCGAGGAATAATGACTACTAGGAAGCCTGAGGCGGGTTCGAGAAGAATGTGTGACATGTACCAGGAACCCGGTATTTCTAGAAACCTTCTGATTTGTACGACCTTGACTGCTCCTGCCTCAGCTATCCATGCTACCCCAGAGTCTGCCATACGACAGTTAGGGAGGCGGATGACTACGTTATGGAAAGAATTGGAAAGAATGAATAGGCCCCATTAGCTGGTATCACTCTTGTATCGAAGGTAACCAATACGAAATGTTGACCTTTATCAGAATGTTGGCATATTGTCGCATTCTAGTAGTACTCTATCTTTCCAGAGGGGTATTTTAGTAACCACTAAACAACATCTTACTCTTCAAACACTTACGTTATAGTACATTTTCCCACCCATTTCATACATGTCCCGCTGTACACTCAGATGCTAATAATACAACCACAATCATACATGACCACTCTCTCATATAAGCGCCTGTCCTTTGTACATCCCGTCTCTAACTTCAGCCACCACGTCCCTACGGTCATTCTTCCCAACAAGAACAATACCTCTTCCTCTTCTACCCATTCTGCCGGTTCTACCAAGTCTATGAATGAAATCCACCGTGGAGTGTGGTACGTCATAGAGTATAACGTGACGAACAGCCAAAGTATCAATACCTCTTGATCCGAGATCAGTAGTGACCAACACCTTGGTATTGGGTAACCTTCGTTTCACTGGAGGCGCGGTGCTACCAAATGGAACATAGTTGGGCTGATTATCCGCTAGAGAACCTGGATGAGATGTCTTTGGCGCTGTAAGAGGTGTTGAGAGAGTAAAGGTTGCCAACATCTCTTGCTGCCTTTCCTCTGGTGTGTCTCGACTCAGAGCAACCGCATCAATTCCTTTTGACATTAGATACTCAGCAACTTCCTTAGTCGTATCTCGCTCATTGACGAAGACTAGAATACGTTTCACATCCATCTCGCCCTTCACTGGACCTTCATGCTCTGCTGCAGCTTTACCGATAGACCAGATGGTGTCAGCACAAGCGAGGTTTTTGTTGCCTCGGTAAGGATCTCGCTCCACGTCAACAACACCAAGTTGAACACGGCGGGGAATAGCGTGAAGATTTGGAGTGACTACTCGTCGAATATCTGGGAACCGTTTGCGGAGGAAGTTGTCCATGCTGCGGGGAATTGTTGCAGAACACAAAATCAATTGCTTCAACGACGGAGTGGCTCGGTCGATGATGCCAGATGTAAGAGGAGAGAAGCCACGATCAAGTAAAGAATCAGCTTCATCCACCACCAAATGTGTCACTCTCGATAAGATATTTGGATCGGACTCGGCTATCGAGGAAAGGAGATGAGGCGTCGAGACCAGAATATCGATTCCACGTGTGGAGAACAAGCGATTTCGAATGACTTGGCCACTGACTGCTGATGAAATCATAGCCGATCGGAACTTTACAGTATGTGAAAAGGCCTTGATTATTCCGCCGACTTGAGCCACTAATTCGGAGGTTGGAACAAGTATGATGGCTCGAGGTCGCCCTGTCGTAGGATGAGGCATGTCTGCCATCGATGGCTCAAAAGCATATTTCGGTTTGTCTCGCGATTTCTCCGCCTGGATTGCCGCATTGTACTCCTGGATATCCTCGTCATGAGCTTCAGCTTCTTTGACTGCATTGATAATCGGTATCAAATACGCCAAAGTCTTCCCAGATCCAGTCTCTGCAGCTAATAAGAACTCTTTCTTTTCATCTAACGCTCTCGCTTTACTCCTTCTGCCGGTCGTTTCACTCCCTAGCAATGCCGGAATGGCRATTTTTTGTACAGGCGTAGGTACGAGATCGCTCATTCCTGGTAGCGCCTGAGTATATATCGAAGACTTGACAGTCTCGAGAAGAGGAAATTGATYGAATGCCTCGACTGTTGCCATTTGCTCCCGTATCCTCGTTCTCGAATTGTACGAAACTGGCGCCAAAGCCCTCTGCATCTTTAATGCCTTGAACCCCTCAGCGCGAGGATCATCTCTCATTTTCTTGCCACCGGCTCTTGATCCTTTATTATCACCCATCGAACTGCTGCGCTCTGGCGTGCCTCGAATCTTTGCTTCTCTTTGGTTCATCCCTCCAAATGGCCCATCTTGTTTTCTCCTTCCGACCGGACCTGCTTCACCCGGTGTACGTTCGGGGGTGTTTACTACTCGAGCTTTCGTAAGACTAAATCGCGACGGCCGGCTGGCAAGCTTGGTGCCAAAGGATGCTGTTTGCTGGACAGGCCATTGCTGGATAGATGATGATTGTTGTCGCGCAGCTTTGAAAGAGCAAAGCAGGCAAGTGGAATTCCTAGGACGCAGCATTGTAATATAACGATTACCAATGCATGTCAGGCAGGTGGTAGCTCGAAGTTCAACAGTGTTGGGTGGCGCGTTGTCTATAGGTCTGTGGTAATCTCAAAATATTTTGGTGGCAGAGAACGGGGAGCGCAACTTTTCCGCGTGATCACGTGCCAACAGTATATTCATCACTCGGTTTCGTGAGAAGATTCGAAGAGCTTGTCACAGCGTGCAAGTTTGTTCTTAATATCGGATTCATTCACTGACGTCGGTCATTGACTGTCTAGCTACTAACAACGACAATCGATTGAAAACCCAACCATGTTGGGGAGAGCTTCGGTAGTCCAACTAGTATCAACGAGGTGATGGCCTCATGTACAGTACAGTACTCGTGTGGCCAGGAAGGGAAGCTTCCACASTCTGTTCCATATTCCACCAAATAAAACTCCTCAAGCGCCCGAGTATCCGTAACTCCATCAATGCAAATCAAGACAGCAGTGAGACCGACCGATCTCAACTAGTTGCAAACAGACTATCCTCGTCCCGCAAATACTCTCCACAATCCGCTTGCCTGAAGCAAGTGATTCCAGTAGGATCCAACCGTCTCGCCTCCTGCGTACTTCTTGCAGTAACTCCAAAACCTAATGGCGTATCGTTCATGCTGTATACTACAACTCCTTGATGCTCTGGGCAATCATCYGACCATCTACCAACATGCGCCTTGACAATGTGACCTCCATAAAGGAACGGCATCTCTCCGTTCGCCTTCACCCAGACTTTATACCGTGCGTGTTCCGCGAGAATTGGGAGAGCGGTGATATGGAGACGGAATTTGCCAGTCTTGGTAAACTTTCCTAAGAAATCATTAGAACATATTTTCTCATCGAATCGATAGAAGTACCTAGGCATGTTCCCAAGGATAACAGCTTGTCCCTTGATATCGATGTTGCGAGATTTGCGAGAGAGAGGCGCACATAGTAGCACCTGGACTGTTGTATACGGAAAACATATCGGTCGGATTCTGGAGTGTTCTCGAGCGGCGCAATGAGATTCTTTAGTGATGTACCGGTGTAATTGGCAAGCTTCGCAAAAAGTGTCTGCGTCTCGGTTTCTGTTAGAGGGCGCATTTTGGTCTTATTTTGGTCGTCTTAGACTGGATTGTCAAGGATGGAAGGCTTGCGGGCAGAAATAAATTTTGGTGGGGAAGACAACTGACCGCCTTCACCTGTCGGCAGAAAAAGTTATTGAAGTTTTCCCATGCGAGCGTCGATGACCTTTCTAAATTACTCTGATATTCACAAAATGGCTCGAGTTCCTGCGATAAAGAGGCGTAAACTCACTCCTCCTACCAGCGACGGCGAGGACTCATCACCATCAACTCTCGACAATGTCCCCGAACCGAATGCTTTTTTTACACAAGCTGCGAGCTGGAATTTGGAACAAGAATACGAGTCTAGGCCAAGGAAGGGAAGCAAAAAAGAGAAGGAAAGCACGCGACTACCCATCAAGACCTCCGATGGATTAATCCAGCAAGCACCGGCAGAGGCAGCCGATGTGGTGGAAGTTGAAGGGAGCGATCTGGATTGGTCTGGTGCTGAAGAATCAGATGAGGAAGTTGAACAACAGCCGGCAAAAAARGAGCCWAAGATACCTGCTCGACAGCAAATACTACAAGCAAAGGAGGAATTGGCGAGAGTAGCATTGATTTTGAATGAAGATCCAGAGGAGAATTGCGGGGCTTTCAAGGCGTTATCGCAAATCGGACARTCAAAGAATACCACAGTCAAGAAGCTGGCRCTCGCAACACAATTAGCTGTCTTCAAGGATGTCATTCCCGGATAYAGAATYAGACCGTTGTCAGAGCAAGATATGGAAACAAAAGTGTCAAAGGAGGTCCGAAAGCTACGAGCATACGAACARGCRCTGGTAGGAAGCTACCAGGCATACATCCGTGAGCTTTCCAAGTTGGCAGCGTCAGGGAAAGCTAGCGCGGCGGATGGAGGTATAAGTCTTGCAAGTATGGCCATATCATGCGCATGCGCACTTTTGGTTGCCGTACCGCATTTCAACTTCAGAGGAGAACTATTGAAGATCTTGGTCGGAAAGCTTAGTGGGAGAAAGGTTGATGCCGATTTCGTGAAGTGTCGAGAGACAATCGAAACCGTGTTTCGGGACGATGAGGATGGAACGCCATCTCTAGATACGGTATCACTGATAACCAAAATGATGAAAGGAAGAGGTTATCGGGTTGATGAGAGTGTCCTGAACACATTTTTGCACCTGCGACTTTTGTCGGAGTTCTCATGGAAAGCCTCTATAAATCACATCGACAAGCCKGACAAGAGCGAGGAGATGATTGGTGGCAAGAAGCCAAAGGAGAAGCGCGTGTTTCGAACTAAGAAAGAGCGGAAGATCATGAAAGAGCGTAAAGTGGTTGAAAAGGAGATGGTACAGGCTGACGCTACTGTCAGCAATGAAGAGAGAGATCGTATGCAAGCGGAAACCTTGAAGTTGGTCTTCGTGACTTACTTTCGGATCTTGAAGACACGATCGGCGAATTTGATGGGTGCAGTGCTTGAAGGACTTGCTCGTTACGCGCACCTCATCAATCAGGACTTCTTCGGTGATCTACTGGAAGCTTTGAAGGACTTGATAGGCCATGCTGAAACTGGCGATGATGTGGAAGAAGAGGATGCAGAAGACGAAGAGACGACCAGGAACTTGACGAGAGAAGCACTTTTATGCATTATTACAGCTTTTGCTCTGTTGGAAGGCCAGGACGCTGCAAAAGCTCAGGCATCGCTAAGTCTGGATTTGGGTTTCTTCATCACTCATTTATACCGCACACTTCACGCTCTATCTCTCAACCCGGACATCGAATTGAGTGCGAAATCACTCCATCTCCCCGATCCGAACAATCCATCTGCAGCTCCACTTACCACGGCCAACAACAAAATTAACATCCAAACCACAACTGTTCTTCTACTTCGATCTTTGTCATCAGTCCTTGTTCCTCAACTTGCTGCGCGAGCCGTTCCCCCTCTTCGGATTGCAGCTTTTACAAAACAACTTCTTACTTCGTCACTTCATATGCCAGAAAAGTCATGCACAGCTATTTTGGGATTATTAGGCAAAGTTACCAAGACCCACGAGAAAAAGGTGTCAGCGCTTTGGGATACAGAGGAGCGACGGGGAGATGGTAAATTTGATCCTCTGTGTGCCGAAATTGAAGGAAGTAATCCATTCGCAACGACCATCTGGGAGGGCGAATTGTTGAGGAAGCACTTCTGCCCTGGTGTCAGGGAAGGGGTGAAGACAATGGAGAAGAATATTGTAGCTTCAAGATAGATAGCGAAATGATACCATAACCAAGTACCACCTCGTATATCAGAATACTACCTGAATCTGGCGCACTCATCCTATCCACATTAGATAACACCTCAAACAGTTTTCCTCTCCTTCACTCCAGCTGCCAACCCATCAACCAGTGCTTGCCGAGTAATCACAAGTTGCTCTCCCTCTTGCATCTCGACAATTCTCAGCAGTTGCTCTGCAAATTGCCTCTCATTCGTTGCTTGAAATTTCCAGTCCAGACTTGTGAGTGCGGATATTGCAATGGAAACACTATTGACTACAATGCCCGAGACTGTGAGAGCTGTGGTATTTACGTCAGCTTACGGGGTATACGAGCAACGACGAACGGATCGCATACCTCTCACATGTTCCTTATTGCCGGGTCGTAGACTTGCGAATGCAGATAATATCAGTGCGGCCGCTGACAGAAGTATTGATGCGGTGACTGAGAATCGTTTCCAGAAAGCTGCTGTCCGGTACCATCGCCCATGCTGACTTCGTTAGTCGGAGTTTCTAAAAAGAGCGCAGCTTTGATACATACGTGAGGTAGAGGTATATCAATCACGATCCCATTTGATGAAGGCATTGCCATATTCAGATCTGAAGCTGGCTGACAAAGGAACGTGGGGTATCTGGAACTCAATCTTCACCGCTCTTCACGTAACCCCGAGAAAATATCTATAATCATTAACGCTGCAGCCCTATGTTCACGATGGCATGGTTCGAATGATGAATGGAGAAGGTCCATGTTCGGAAACCACTAAAATCCTGTTTGCTTGGAAAATGGTGGAGATGATTCATGTCTCACATCGGAAAAGCAGGGTTTGGTGGCGTGTGATCCTTGTTTCCGATGATTTTGGATGTAGGTTACACGAGGTTGTACAAATAYATCAAATTTCATGTGGCTGTGCAGGTAATACAACTTTTCAAAGGGAAGGAAGCTTCACTACGAGATCTAGAAGGGGTATTAAGTATGTTGGTTGTATGTTACTCAATTTGTTGGTATAGCCAATGGAAAGGGGGGAGGGACCCACTTTATTCTCCCTCGCTTATGTTAGACGGAGATATGAGAGTAGCTCTTATAATTAGCCAAGTCTATTAACATACTTAAGTACTGAAGCAATGATGATGATAGCAGAGGACCAGGGTGGGCTCATATTTCGGTCAAGTCCCATCAGACTATTTGCATAGATTTCCTCTCGGCATAGAAGAATGCGTCTTGCGAAACGAGCTTATTGTCGTACCTATACGACGAATCTCCCTTGAATCCACTATTTGTAAAGAAGCCCACCCGCTGTAGAACCACTCTTGAATTAACCAATGCTCTGATTTCGACAGGAAGACTGTCCGTATAACAATATTCAACAACCAATCCTTGCATTTCTTTCCGTGGTCCTGCGTCTGTTTCTCTGTCTAGCCCCAAGAAAGGAATACAGAACAAGATTGCTGTCCTCGAAATATCTACATCTGGGAGAAATCTTGCGAGATGATAACCTCCTGCAATTTCAATAAGCCAGGTGTTGTCGCGAGATTCAGAGCGCCGAAAGCGGCACCGGGGTGCTCTTAGTTGAATGACACCGCTTTGAGAACCATACCAGAATGCATCTGTGATATTGACTAATATATGTCGAATTTTAAGAGGCCTCATTGAATTTTCTGGGAGCTGGTCAGTTCCAACGGCTCCTTCGATGGAGGCCCAGGACCATGAAGGTGCAACAAATTGACCCGCACAAATATCTCCAAGCCTTGCATTCTCGTCTTGACTACCGAAATCATTTGCGTATAGTCTCTTGCCAGAGCCATCTACGGTAAACCATAGCATGTTCATCAAGAGGTGCTCTTTCCAGAGACCTGCCAAGAAAGTGTATTTCGTAGCGGTCTCGATCTCCACGACGATACCCGCCATGGCAATGAGCTTGTCAGTCGAATAAGTGAGGCGACCACGGGTGTAATTCTCGACAAGACTATACCAGTGATTAGTAAGGCTTTTCAGGCCAATGGAGTTTGCCTGGGAAGAGAATTCTTGCCGCCGGAGTGAATTGAAAGCTGCTCTGAAGCCAAGACCTCCTTTAATGCTCGGATCCAAAGCCCAGCTCTGGAATGATGCACATCGAATTTCTTTCCATGTATTTCTACTACCCTTCCACGGTGACATCTTTGATATGAGGTCTGGATCTGATGTAGGAGGCAAAGGGCCACCTAGCCGTCGGCCTGCAATTGTCGTACTCCAAGGGGAGGAGTTGATTCTTGGGTAGACGCCTTTAAGATTGTTTTCGTCTCTGAAATCAGAATACCTCTTGAAACGATAGCCATGGGGAGTGAGCTCGGACGCTGTTCTCTGAAGACACTCCCAATAGATCTGCTCTTCGCCAAAATGGAGGATGCGTCGAGACAGTAGTCTTTCCTGGAAACACCAACCTCTTTGGTATAGAGGAGAGCTATCGACATACCGCTCGACATCAAAGAGGTCATCACGTTGGATGTAAATACCACGAGAACCATCGACTCCAACGGCACAAGCACGGAGACTGAGTGGGTTTCTGTCGTGGAAGCATCCTCCATTGCCAGACTTGGATGCAGTTGATGCAATCGTGAGAACTGCACCGGAGTATATTCTCCCCATTGCTTTTGCTTGGTCTCTCCAGTCTTCGCTAGAGTCTTGTATGATGCAAATTGAATCTATCCAGATGTAGGAAAATCCAAGGCGCCCGCAAATGTCTATCGCATCCTGAACATTCTTAGAAAGATCGAAGAATGGTATTGAGTGCGCCATAGCATCCTGATTAGAGAGAGACAACTTCAATGAAGTGTTTGACTTCCCCCAACAGTGGCTAAAAGCAAGATATTCGATGTTGGACGCGGCGTTATCCACATGATGAAGATGCAAAGTTGGAACTGTTATATTGGACGCACCAGATACTCCTTTCGTTATATGCACAAGCCTTTTAGGCAACGTCTGGACAGATTTCGCGCTTTTGCAATCCGTGTGACAGGCACGACATCTCTTTAGCCACTGTTTGGTCTGCTCAATATGCTTGTCTGAATGAGTTGAGGGAACGCTACTCGCAGTTGAGATAATTGCTATGAAGAGTCTAGTGTCAGCTTATCCTCAGTATTTACTTACGAAGCTCATCACGATATGCCCTGCCGATGAGTAGTCGAGCTCCGATGAGCACGAGCATTTAAACGACGAAGACGAAAAGCTTCTATCTTACAAGAGGACTCAGACGCCAAATATCTCTCCCAATGAAGCCTCTCTCTAGCAAATCAGCCAGCGTCGTTGAGAAAGTTCCGTAGTCGCTGAACCTGATCTATTCCATATACGACGCTCAACAGGGTCGGTAATCGTATATCTTTCCAACCTTGTACGCTGAGATAAGTCAGTAGGAGACGTTCAAGTTAAGTGGTTATGAAATCTACTGGTAACATGTCTCGGTATCTAAACTCTGTAAGTAAGTCTCCTAATGAAAATTGTTGAATCTTAGTTTATCTTCGTCGGGATGGGAGGAAGTAATTCAGATATAGGGAAGTGAATATTCGTTTTTCAGTTTGATTCTTGCGTAGTTTCTTTTTGGAAGGAGAAGACGGGGAAAGGAGTATGGGCTACTCTTTCGCTTCTAATTGCAGGTATAATTACTCGATATCTTCATGATACTCTTGAAGCATTGTCGAGTACTATTTTACGCTTAGAAATCACACAGTCATCGAATCAAGCATATAAATATCTATAAGAGATAAACACCAGAAGCGTTGATCAAAGGCAACTCCAGGGCGAGTACGACATATACCAATCAAGACATCGTTCTCATGAACGACAAAATAAAATTATCTCGGGACATGGAACTTGAAATAAAGAGATCAGCGACCATGTTCAGAATCTGGCAATGCAAGCTCTAAGTTTCAATCGCTTCCAGATCTCCGTCTTACGAGATGTACATATTTAAACGTATGAACTGACTGCAAGGAAGGCAGCATCCTCGTTCCCATTGCGATAAGCAAGCAAGCAAGCAAGCAAGCAAGCAAGCAATCAACGATACTTACTCCAACCCGAGCACAAAGCAGCCCAGCCGCACTACCAATCCTCAAGCAATCTATCCCCATCCCAAACCACACAAGCTTTCCAGCCAAGAACCGGTAAATGCTTAATATCGGACGCCCTTCAAGGTTCGTATCTGCCACCATTCGGAAATCACCTTGCTTTTTGTTAGTTTTGATACATGGCCAATCCTTTTCCAGATCGTGGGATGTAAATGTAAAAGTGAATGCGCCGTAGGGCTGTGCTTTGAGGTGTATCCCTGCGAGGAGCTGAAAGATATCTCAGCCGAGAACATCGACCCTGGGAAATATACTTGTTTTCTATGAGGAAGGCAGCAAGCGAGGGTGCCATGCGCGCGATTGTGCGCCTTCGCATACCCACCACTGAAGTTGTGCCGGGTTGAGGTGTTAGGTCGTGACCAGGTGAATGCGTGCCATTTTAGAGATCTTGGTTGGTTGGAAAAGAGGAAAAGGTTGTGGGACAGACTGCTCCGCCCCCTTGTACTGTACATCCTGGCTGAGATATGTTTCAGGGAAATCTGGGGGCTGGCGAATGCGGTGTGACGGTGAGGTTGTACGAGGCTGCAGAGATTCTGTGACTTAAGATGTCGTGTCTCCACGTCGCTTGGAGAWTTCYCTGGTGAATATCTTGGAAGTTGTCRGTGAATTGAAGCGRAAATCAGGCTTTGGGACTTCTCGARCCTTCAAAGTTGTCTTGAGTTCCAGRCTCATCGTCTTCATACAAAATCCACGARYTTCCWTYAAACTCTACAAATCTCTTCAACTACACCAACTCTCGCCAAACCCACTACGATCACACAAAATGTCCGTCATGGATAGATTCGCTACCCTCCTCTTCCTAGCTATGACAATCACCGAAGCCTACGCCAAAGTCAAATACAAGAAGAAGAAGAAGTTTCCCGTTGGAGGAATTGCCGCTATCGTCGTCATTGTCGTCATCATCATAATCGTCGTCTGCATCGTCTTATTCATTCTCAAGAAGAAGAAGGCTAAGAAGGCTAGCCTTGCCCACGCTGGTGGTGAGCAGGGTCATATCGGTGGAGGATATCCGATGGCACCTGGTGGAACATTACCGGGTAAATACGAGCCGGTTGGAAATACACAAGAGTACCCGCAGCAGACAAATTATCAGCAACAAACTCCYTACGATCAGGGACCGCCGCAACAACAAGGCTTTGCTCAAGGTGCTCCAACTGGCGCAGCTGCTGGCTACTACAAGCCCTGAGTGTCCATGAACGAAGGATATGGGGMGTTTGCRGGATAGGATAGGAGTTCCGGAAATGCGGTTGGTGTTGCGGGTTCTGTAATGAAGCGATATCTTTGGGTCTTGGGTGCGATGAAGTACCCGACGGGGAGAGGGAAAGATACCATTCATGATGTTCGAGGTTTGGGAATTATACCTTTTCTGCTTGGATAATGTTAGCCTGGCATCGAAAACATCTCTACGAAGACCCTATCTCATACGATTCATGCACTTGGCCATATTGAGTAACATTATGATCCTCCTCAATAGATTATGACCGCAACACCTTCCTTTGTGCCGTAGGCTTCGTAATAACTTAGGCGGTCGAAAGTCGATAGACAAATGCTTGCCGAAATGACGGCTTAGTTATAGGTCCAGACTGATTGTCCCAATACCTCGACTAACGCAACTAAGCATAGTCGTCTTTTTCTCYTCCTCAAGTAAACCAGTTCCTCGATGTTCAACTCGACCGCGTTGTACTCCGACGCGACAAGTACCGCAATTTCCAACTTCGCAACTACTTGCAATATCAAATCCGGCGTCGCGAAGAACGTCAAGCAGTGACTCGTCTTCCCTAACCTGAAGTTCCTTGCAATGCGCGTCGAGTTTGACTGTGAAGAGATCTCCAGATGTAGAGACGGTGAAAGCTTCGGAGTGAATATTACTGACCAGGAACCCGAGCTGTTCAGCCGTGTCCATGACAGAAGAGAGAAGTCGTTCAGGACCACAGCAGTATATATGAGCTCGAGTACCAGAATTTCCTAGAACACTCAAAATATCAAGTCTGTTCCCCTTTTCAGATACGCGGTATTTGACTTTCTCTGCGAGTTCGTTGTCCAGAATATCCCGGAATGCGATGTCCTCCTCGCGCTTCACGGAATAATACAGAGTAAAGGGGACTCCAGACGACTTTAGTGACCTTGCACTGGCTATGAAAGCCGTTATGCCAACTCCGCCAGCGATGAAGATATGCTCGTCACAAATCGAGCTCGCGGCGATGGGGAAATCGCTTACCATCTTGCTAAATACCAATTCGTCTCCTATATTCAGCTCGTCGTGGAAGAACTTTGAGCCACCCTTCGAACTTTCGTCTTTTGAGATGCCAAGTGTGAAGCAGTTACTATTTCCTTGTACCACGGAGTATGCTCTCACAAGATTGCCATGCATTGGGCCTAGCTTAACCCGAACATGTGCTCCTGGTAGAACCACAATAGGACGATCGGTAGGTTCGGTAGCCTCGAAGACAAAAGACGTGATGCGCTCCGTCTCTATTCTCCTGCTTGATAGCCGATAATTCGCCCATTTGAGAACCGCATTTGCTGGTCCCACGAGTCTTTCATCTTCGTTGCGATAGATGCTCTTCTCTACCCTTTTCCGAAATATCTCCCGTGTCTCCTCTCCCAACTCTTTAACACCTATTAGCTGTCGCATCACATCCATATTCTTCGTTTCAGTGTACATGTAGTGCTGGACTCGACTCAGTGACCACTCTGGGTTGGTCCGCTCAACCAGAGCCATGCCATCACCGGGCTGCACGTACCCGGGAACAAGAATCTTATTGTGCCAACCAGTTCTGTTCAGGATTTGAGCCCTCATAGCCATGTCTTTGACCTCAAATCGATGATTCAATTTGTAGCACGGTTGGCGAGGCTGCGTGACCTGAATTTTCACGCCCTYGTTGCCAATGGAGAAGACATCGCCGATGCAGACGGTATGCTCGTTATACCCATCGTCAGGACCAGTAACGAGATTCTCGCCGAAACCACCATACCGAAGAAGGTGTTCAGATTCTGGTATTTCCTCTTTCCACTGGTGATAGTGGCTTGTGGCATAGTGCATCAGAGCTTTCTCACTCCCTCCATGAGTAGGTGCGGCTTGAGCATCTCCGGTCAGGCCGAGAGTACCTAAGTATATTGGTTCTGGAGGGACAGAGACTTTGAATATCGCTGAGTCAAGTCCGTCAACGGAGAATATGTTCTTTTTAACACGGCCAATTCGAAGCTGCAGAACCTTTGTAGGTTGCAGTTCCGTAAGAGATCCCATGCTCGAGGTAGTAATGGCGATAGCACTAGAAATGTAAATACCAGTACAACACTTAAGTGTCTTGTCTATGATTGATGATGGATGAGGCAAAGATACTAATTAGCCTCTTGTAATTGATAGCGCCGAATTGACCTTTTGTAAAGTACCCAATAAGAGGGGGTAAGATGTTCTGAGGTAGAGTTTATGTCATCGCAAGTGAGATCATCTGGAAAGCTATGAGAACGCATCCAGTACTCTGGTATCCATCGCGCGAGCGGAACAAATCTTTCCTCGCACGCAGCTCAAGACGGAATTCGGTGGTGAAATGCACATAACGTTAAACTGAAATACATGTAAAGGGTAGGGTTTCTAGGAAGCCTAAGAAGTATATGTGGGTCTAAGTTGGGAAACCGATGACTAATTAGTCAGCCTACTTCACCTAGTGCTTGACTGGCACTTCTATTTCAACCACAATGCGCCGACTCCTTTATCTAAACACAATGTCTACTAACATTACCACCGTGATTGATCGAAAGTAATAACTTTAGGATTTCTGGCAAATGGAGTATATGATTTTCAATATACTATGCTGACAATAGGGGATTTCGTCACTTAGACGGTGTCTAATCCTTAGGGTTCCCTTTTCACACACATATACACTATTAGAACACCTTACGGAAAACACACAAGGTACTTGAACTCAGGTTACTAACTAGACTTATATTACTAGGCACAGGTATTAGGTATACTTACTTAGTACTTAGCTCTTTAGGAGCTAGGTGCTTAGTTAGTAGGC